>OY740769.1:120276925-120429735 GCA_963513935.1 Aphrophora alni | reverse complement strand
AAAACTATTCTAGTTTAGCTCACTGATTTTATTAAAATTATTCCGAAGTGATTTTGATCTCTGTAAGAAGAATGAAAATAATAAATCACAAAAGTATTAACTTTTAATAAAAAATATTAGTATCGAAAAAACAATTGAAGCTGAAATTAAAAATATATAAATAATAAAATGTCACCTCTAAAGAAGAGAATGAGCATAGGACTACTAAAAGAGCACTTACGAGTCTAAAAATTATAACATACTTCAAAACAGATACAGGCCTCCAGCATCAAGCATTAATAATAAACTATAAACTTCAGCTGCAATATACAAACATGATTTAAGTGTGTAGATGCTTTTTCCATTTAAGCCTTCATGTCATTTCATGTATTGTTTTTAAATACAAATGAATCCCATTTAAGCCCTCACGTCATTTCATGTATTGTTTTAAAATAGAAATGAAATATTTAAAAGTGTCGTATGAATAAACAATTATACATGATTTTTTGATATATTTTTAATTAAGGCTTGAATTACACTCAATCTCATCCATATTATAATATGTATCATTGTATTCAGTTAAATAGTTATTATTCTTTTATGACATTACTCATTTGTACACGACACATCATTATAATTTATTATTAACATAATAAAAAATATCATAATTAAATATATATAAAAATCATGGTCATTGAAAAAAACATATAACGTCACTCACAAACTTGAAACTTTGCTTAGGAAAGGGACATATAACAAAAAGAACAATCTCTAATATAGGTACAGTATAAAATATAAAAAAATATAATAAATTAAATTAAAAATTATTTTTTAAATGGCAATACATACAAAATTAACAAATTAACAATCGATAAAGTACGAATAAAAGGAAAAAAATAACAAATATAAATTAAATTCAGTGGATCTATTAAGCCATAATCATATCTATCCTTAAACAAAAACTTTCTAGCGCATGACCGTTATGATATAATTAAATTTTCGTCCAATGCTGGAAAATATAAGTGGTAAAAATTGAAGTACTTGAGATTTATAACAAACTCCATTTCTAAACATTAGCTGTGACCTGAATTTTGAAAAACGAGCACGATCTCATTTGAGAAAATATTTACTTTTATATACACCTATAACTAACAATAGCCTTATTTCATTCAAACTTGCCATTCATCTTATCATGACTTTGGTACATAATACAGAGTGTTCAGTACTTATGCTTCATTTTTCAGTTTACATAAATTTTCTCTTTCTACTATAACACGCCACTTCGGAATAGTCCATTCCCTAATTCAAGGGGTGTTTTGCCTTGAATATCAAGTCCAAGGTATAATGACATCATTTGCAATGTTTCTGATTGGTGGACGGAAATCACGTGATCATGGACGCGAAGCGTTACCTACCCTCGTGGTCCCTAGTTAGTATGTCTTCCACAACTCCGTGCGTACAGTTCACGTGCTCACGTTACGCTAATTAAACTTAACTTCGCATCAGTCGACGTATAATTCGCTATAGTTAGTTTTTTGCTACAACTCCGTGCGTACACTTCGTGCCCACTTCACGCTTTTGTGCTATTCAATAAATGTGTCAGGTGATCTGTGTGTTTAAGAGTAACATTTACCATTACCTGTAGCATCACAAGTGAGACCCAGTGCACTGAGGACGCCGTTCACCAGGAAGACGCTTGGACATCTCTTCAGACAAGGTAACGGACAATTTATGTTACTCAAATCTTTATCACACAGATTGCCTATTATATGTTAATTCTTTGTAATACATAATTCTCTTTTTTAATCTGACAAAATTCACACTTCAACATTTGGTCCTCCGGAATAATAATACCTCTCAAAATTCAAGCAACATTTTTTGGTCCTCCGGGCCGGATCATATTCTAAATTTGTTTTAGAAATATGAGTTAAAAGAGTCACGCTTAGAAATACAGTATTTTCAAGTAAAATTAATTTATTAGAAATAAAAGGTCAGATATCAATATTTTCATGTCTTTTAAAATACTGAAAATTCAGTTGTCGCCATTTTGATTTATGATCATCTACGCTTAGGACGCGCTACCTGTGCGCATCGTGTCCACGCATACGCATTAGAATAAGAAAAGAGCCTCCAGCAGGGTTTTATTGCAACTGTCAATCAACATAAAATAGCCTCTGTTCAGGTACATGGAAATGAACGCACAGGAAATAGTCTAAAAACTGGTTTTTTTGCAGACATTCCTATACAGACCTTCAGACTTTGGAAATCAATAACTCCATTGTTCCCAAACGAAATAAAACTTTATTCAATTTTAAATGTCATGTGGGTTTAAAGTAAATATTTTTCTTTTGATACAACGCTTATTTCCTTATAATATCTGTACTAATTCTGTATGTACTAATTCTGGTGAAATCTAGTCAACAATAATTAACACCTTCAGTGTAATTGTACTTTTGTAAAACTTTAAAAATGAAGTTTGCAAGTTTTACAAGACAAACCGCTGTAATTTCTGGCAAAGTTACTAAAATAAATGAACATGTTAACACTATTGCAAGTCAATATTCAGCAGATAACTTACCAGAAAAAATTTCATCAAAATTAAAAAAATACTATTCTATTGTTGAAAGTAAATCAATTGATTTTGACAAATTGGTTGATAAGTTAGCCGATGAAGGATGTCCAACGGATTTCGATTTAGAAGAAGTATTACAATCGCAGGACGATTTTTCGGAATTAGTTTTTGAAATTAAAAATTCAATCAAAATTTTATTACCGCATTTAAACTCAGCTGAAACTGATTTAAACACTTCAGCCGTTTCAAAAGAGTCGGAACACGCTAAACATTTGGTAAAATTACCAAAAATACATTTACCAACATTTAATGGAAATTTAAGCGAATGGACAAGCTTTTATCATTTATTTGACACCACAATTCATCAAAATCAAGGTCTTGCACCAATTGAAAAATTCACATATTTGCGCTCATGTTTAAAAGATGAAGCTTTAAATCTTATAAAATCTCTTCCAATCACACTGCTTAACTATTGTATCGCTTGGCAAAATCTTGGGCAAAGATATCAAAATCCCAGACGACTCATTAATTTGCATATTACCAAGATTATTGACCTACCTCCAATCAATATTCATTCCGTGAAAGGAATACGCAATTTTATTGACACTTTTAATGAAAACGCACTAGCTTTATTAGCACTTAAGCATGACATTTCACAAGAGCTTACTTTAAGCACGCTAATTCATCGAAAATTAGATTCAGAACTCAACAAACGTTTTGAAGATAAACGCGATCTCACGCATATCGTTCCGAATATACAGGAATTAATAACATTTCTTCAAGATGAATGCTTGAAAATTGAAGACTCACAATTACACGCAAACGCACAAACAACATTCGGTTCAAAACAGACGCTGTCGAAACAACCTTTAAAAAAATCAAATTCGCCATCACATGGTGAAATGCATAAAAAACATGTTTTTCATGTAAACGCATCCGCAACTCTATTATGTGTTTTTTGTAATAAATCAACACACACTATTTACAGGTGTGAAGAATTTCAGAAGTTAAATCCATCTGAACGCCTAAAATTTGTTCAAACCAAACGTTATTGCACTAACTGTCTCAGTAATATTCATACTGTCAGTTCTTGTAAATCACAAAAAACCTGTCAAAATTGTAATGCAAAACATCATACGTTATTACATTTGAACTCTGTTCCGCATTCCACAGCTGATCCGAGCAAACGGTCTTGACTAGACAGGCACAATGCAACTTCCGGTCCATTCAAACAATTTAAAAACCGCATTCCGATCAACTATAGCAAAACAACACAGGATGATACAAGTTGTAATCAAAATATCTCCGTTCACAACTCTGTGAATAATACTTTGAATAATTCTGTTGTAATTTTAGGCAATTTAAAAGTAAGATTAATTTCAAAACAAAATAAATCCAAAATTTTCACTGCTATGATTGACTCAGGAAGTCAGAGCTCATTGTTAACCACACGTTGCGCTATTGAGTTAGGAATTACTCTAAAACCTGTTAACATGTTATTAACTGGTATATCTAATATTTCAACCGCAATCAAAGGATTAACTAATGTTCATATATCCACATTAGAGGGAAACCCTTTCGTCAATAATCACAATGTTATTGTTGTAGATCAAATAACTTCCAATCTACCGAAATTAAATAATTGCGCAGAATTAAATAACAAAATTAAATTTTTGAAACTTGCTGATCCAGAATTCGCTAATCCACAGCAAATTGATTTATTAATCGGAGCTGACTTGTACGGAAAAGTAATTACTGGCAATAAAGTTGATTTATCTGAAAATTTACCTACTGCAGTTGAAACGATCTTCGGCTTTGTTTTAATTGGGCCTATGCAAACTCAAGCTTCCGTTAATAATTCTATTTCAATGCTAACTATTAACGATTTAAACTTAAATAAACTATTGCAACAATTTTGGACACTTGAAGAACCACCTTTGTCTACAAAATCGAACGCTGATGATATTGAATGTGAAAATCATTATAAAATTAACACTACACGCGAACATACTGGAAGATACGTCACACGCTTACCATTTAAATCGGACACTTCCGTTCTTGGAAAATCTTTTGAAATTGCTAAAAAACGCTTTATGCTTTTAGAAACCAAACTCAATGCAAATCACAAGTTAAAAACCGCCTATTCCGAATTTATGCGTGAATATATCGCTTCCGGACATATGGAACTTGCTGACAATTCTATTTTAAAACAACAACATTACTTTTTACCACATCATGCTGTATTTAAGGAACACAGTTCTTCGACAAAACTTCGCGTAGTTTTTGACGCAAGCGCTAAAACATCCACAGGCTTATCACTTAATGATGCACTCCACTGTGGACCGAAACTTCAAAATAATATTATTGACGTGCTTTTTGAATTTCGTAAACCAAATATCGTATTTTCTTGTGATATCCGCCAAATGTACAGACAAATAAAAATCGCAGATGATGATCAACCATTTCAATTAATTCTATGGAGACCAGACGACTCGCAATCGCTAAGCATATACAAACTCACTACTGTTACTCATGGTATGAAACCGTCCTCTTTTTTAGCTATCCGTACGCTTAAACAATTAGCCATAGACGAAGGGAATGCTTATCCTGAAGCCGCTAAAGTTATAACACAAAATATTTATGTCGATGATATAGTCACCGGATCTAGTGATATTTCATCCGCATTAACGCTACAAACGGAGTTAATTTCGTTGTTAGGAAAGGGCCAATTTGAATTGCGCAAATGGTCTTCAAACGCTACTGAACTTCTTACTTCAATTCCAGAAGAATACCACGAAGTTCCGCTTTACTTTCAATCTATGGATCAACCGCTTTTTAACATTTTAGGAATGAAATGGATGCCCATTTTAGATGTGTTTTCTTACACGATTGAAATTCCTGAACATACGCACACAAAACGCTCACTACTTTCTATTATTGCACGCCTTTATGATCCATGTGGCTGGTTAACACCAGTCATATTTTACGCTAAATGTCTTATCCAGATGTTATGGACATTAGGAATCGCATGGGATGACCCACTTCCGGAAACAATTAGCAAAGACTGGCAAAATTTCATTTCAGATTTGCCTACTCTGCAAAATTTACAAATCGAACGCTCCCTTGATTTATGTAACGCTATCAATATACAACTTCACGGTTTCTGTGACGCCTCTGAACAAGGTTACGCCGCTGTTGTTTACTTGCGAACAACTAGTAAAAACAATATAACAAAAACGCATTTGCTAATGGCAAAATCAAAGGTCGCTCCGCTTAAACGAATTTCGCTCCCTAGATTAGAATTATGTGGTGCACACTTACTCGCTAAATTAGTAAAACACTGTTTAGAATTAATTCAACCCTTTTTCAAAATTATTCAATTACGATGTTGGTCGGACTCTACAGTAACTCTATCCTGGATACGGACACCGCCATATAAATTAAAAGTCTACATAGCCAATAGAGTAAGCCAAATTCAAGAATGGATTTCTCCAGAGAACTGGTTCCATATACCCACACGTCACAATCCAGCTGATTGTGCCACGCGACAAACTTTTCCATCCGCACTCTTCAACCATCCTTTATGGTGGTCGGGGCCACAATGGCTAACACTTTCGGACCATGAATGGCCTAATACACCACATCCGGTGTTGGACATTATCCCAGAAACTCGCACGCAACCCTTTCTCATTGGAGTAACTACAATCATTGAATGGGACCTACTCTCGAAATTTTCTTCATGGACAAAATTACAACGCGTCATGGCTTATGTTTTGAGGTTTATCTCGAATTGTAAAAACAAGAAAAGTGATTTTAGACCTCTATCATCAAAAGAGCTCAGTGCAGCAGAGCTAATTATCGTAAAACTAGTACAAAAAACCGCTTTTTCAGAAGAAATCCACCTTTTAAATTCAAACAAAAATTGTAAAACTAAATTGCAACGCCTTCAACCTTTTTTGGACCAAAATTACATGCTTAGGGTTGGAGGGAGAATCAAATTCTCATCGGTCAGTTACAACACTAAACACCCCTTTTTACTGCCAAAAGACCACCACGTGACACAACTTTTAATTAAACATTACCACCTAAAATACTTGCACGCTGGACCACAATTAGTTCAATCGCTGCTAACTCAAACTTTCTGGATATTATCCGCAAGAAACGCCATACGCTCATGTATTTTCAAATGCATCACTTGCTTTAAAGCAAAGCCGCAAAATAAATCGCCTTTAATGGGTGACCTACCTCCAAACAGAGTCACACCCGCCAAGCCTTTTTCAAAAACAGGTATCGATTTTGCAGGTCCTTTCTTCGTGAAAATTCATACACTGCGTAACGCTAAGATAACCAAAGTTTATCTTTGCATATTTGTTTGCTTTGCTACAAAGGCCATACACCTTGAGGTTGCTATGGACTTAAGCACAGACGCTTTTCTGGACACGCTGACTAGATTTCTTAGCCGTAGAGGTATGTGCTCAGACATCTATTGTGACTGTGGAACTAACTTCACGGGCGCCGCCGCAAAACTAAAGGTCATTCACTCAACGCTTTCAAAATCGCCAAATTTTACAAACTCCATAACAAAATTTACTGCAGAGCATAACATAAATTTTCACTTTTCACCACCTGCCGCCCCCCATATAGGAGGTTTGTGGGAAAGTGCGGTGAAGTGCGCCAAACATCACTTGATTCGCACCATTGGCAAACAAAATTTAATTTTAACAGATTTCATTACACTCACCACAAAAGTAGAAGCAATATTAAATTCTCGCCCACTAGTAGCGCTCTCAAATGATCCGTCCGATTTAACGGCTTTAACACCTGGTCATTTTTTAACTGGTCAAGCTCTTGTAACTCTACCGGAACAGGATCTTACGGATGTTCCGACCAACCGCCTAAAGCATTGGCAACAAATTCAGGCTCTGTCGCAAAGGCTGTGGAAACGCTGGAGCGTGGAATATCTACACACATTACAACAACGTGTAAAATGGACATCACCTTCAGAAAACTTAAAGATTGGGGACCTTGTCATTATTCACGATCCTCAGTCGCGTCCGCTCTCTTGGCCTCTGGGTAGAGTGATAAACACGCACCCTGGTAAGGACGGACATGTCAGAGTTGTCACCATACGCACCGCTTCTGGTATCCTATCTCGACCTTCTGTAAAGGTTTTCAAGCTACCCATTGAAGACAATTTACACTAAAATTAACTTATATCAAATTCCGCTCTTTCACACCAAAATTTTTAACTCTTTTACCTCACCTTAACCCTTCCTCCGGACATCCACGTTCCCATTATCCACTCTCGGCTTTCCAAACCTGTTCAATACCAGACTTAACCATCCTGGTCCTTTTAATGTGTGACTTGTTAACCCTTTTGAAACATTGTTTCAAGGGCGCCGCTATGTTCAGTACTTATGCTTCATTTTTCAGTTTACATAAATTTTCTCTTTCTACTATAACACGCCACTTCGGAATAGTCCATTCCCTAATTCAAGGGGTGTTTTGCCTTGAATATCAAGTCCAAGGTATAATGACATCATTTGCAATGTTTCTGATTGGTGGACGGAAATCACGTGATCATGGACGCGAAGCGTTACCTACCCTCGTGGTCCCTAGTTAGTATGTCTTCCACAACTCCGTGCGTACAGTTCACGTGCTCACGTTACGCTAATTAAACTTAACTTCGCATCAGTCGACGTATAATTCGCTATAGTTAGTTTTTTGCTACAACTCCGTGCGTACACTTCATGCCCACTTCACGCTTTTGTGCTATTCAATAAATGTGTCAAGTGATCTGTGTGTTTAAGAGTAACATTTACCATTACCTGTAGCATCACAAGTGAGACCCAGTGCACTGAGGACGCCGTTCACCAGGAAGACGCTTGGACATCTCTTCAGACAAGGTAACGGACAATTTATGTTACTCAAATCTTTATCACACAGATTGCCTATTATATGTTAATTCTTTGTAATACATAATTCTCTTTTTTAATCTGACAAAATTCACACTTCAACATTTGGTCCTCCGGAATAATAATACCTCTCAAAATTCAAGCAACACAGAGTAATATTACAATCGAATATATTACAATAAACCTTATATATTGAATATGTTATATTTTGGAAAAGAAAATACAGTAGATAAATATATTAGAGTATCCTAACATTCCCAGTATTTCTCAACAAAAATATTATATACGATAATTTTTACGTGAAGGACGCAATTTTGCTATTGGAACAACACAATTGTCTATAGATGGTCTAATGAGGGGAGAAATGTTTATTTTTTACTGATATTAACAATTGCGTTTAAATAGCGTTTTTATAACATAAAGTTAATTAAAAACACCGTTTTTCATCGTTTTTGCATTAAAAAGAACAATGAAGGATTAATAATTAATTACATCACCATTGTAGTAAAGAAACCAAACAACAAAGAGTGAAAATACATTTTAATTTATGTTTTTAAATTATTCATTAAAAAGATAAAGAATTGATCTTTTTTCAGTAGAAAAAAAAACAGATTTTTATTTATTTTTATACTTTTTGTTTTAAAATGTATACATTTTACACAATGAATAGATAATCACCTATTATAACGGTTGGTATTTTTTGTTAATCTTAATAATACGAGTATTATTAGTATTAAATTTTTGAATTGGACTTTAAATTTTCTGGATTCTTTTAAACTCTTTGATAATTAGACAAATTATTCTAGTGCTGATTTTGTTTAAAATAACTGTTGTATGTAAAACTTGTTATTACTAACAAGAATAACCATATCTTATCTTATTACAATGCTTATTATTCTTATTATTACTATTAGTACTAATTGTTGTGACCCACAGATCTGATTCTACGTTATAGTAATTATCTGACTGGAATAATTACAAGTTTCATAATATACAAAGTTTGCTCACCCTATTTGCAATTCTTGTGGATGCTCGTCCGGTCTCAATCTTTCTAGGAAGCTCTTACTCGCCAAGTCCATGTGTCTGCAGCATCTTCCCTTGATCAATCTTGGCCCACTGCCCACGTTTCCTCCCGCCCAAGGATTTATATATCATTGTTCCATGAATGATGCCTGCCTTGCTTGCAATTTCGTCAATTTCGTCAGTTTTCCAGGTCTGTCAAAATAATTGTTGTCATTCTGACTTCTTAAAAATAACTAAGTTTATATTTCTAACTAAAACTAACCTACTTTCTAAGACTATCATATTGCTAGCGTTCATAATTAAATAAAAAAAGAAATTTACCTATAACAATTATTTTCGAAATTTTTTCCAATTTTTATTTGAATATTTAAGACAATAATACTACATAATAATAATTTATTTAAGTACTACTTGTAATAATCAACGTAAAATCACATACAAATTAAAAATTAATTAATTGAACATGTTTAAACGGAAGTATCGTTATCCTTCGCGGGAGGGTAGTAAAGTTTAATTTTAACTCTTTCAAAATAAGTGTTATCATATTATCCTTCTTTCTCTTGTACATGTTTTAGTCTCAATCGGATTTCAGTCGTGATAATGTTTTGTTGCCACATCGAAATTCTAGTCGTCGTTGTTATGCATTATCAATCAGAGTTCACTACCAATTTGTCAGATTGTAGTTTATGCTTAAGGTACAGAAAACCTACGTTTTTATTTTTGATTATATGTTTTATTTAGTTTTTCTTTGGAAAATAAATTAATTTCATTTGATCAATTCCATTTTATTTCTCGTCAATTGAAGCATCGTTATGTCCCACCATACTGGGCCAACACAGTTAACGTTTGAGCCACAGCGTGGATTTAACTAGGAACCTCTTCTTGAAAATGTAGTGCTAATTGTAAAAAAAAACTAAAAAATATATTATTTATGAAATTACATAAAAAGGAATGTACACATAAATTATTTATAAAAGATTGTTTTATATATAATTAATTAATTTAAATTACAATACAATTAAAATCTAATTTCTCGATAAAAAAGATATATGGTGAAACAAATACTTCACATAATAATGAGTTACCAAAAATGTAACCAACTTGATAGTACGTATGTTCTAATCAACAATATTTCTAATACCAAAGTTTGTTGTGGAATCATATTTAATATTTCGAATGTAATACTCAGTTCAAACAACCATTTTAATTGAAAAGTCAGTATGCATATTGATTGCAATTAGTAAAAATCATTATGATTTTAAAATTCTAATATATTATAGTTGTGAAATTTAAATATAATATCTCTGTAAAAGGTAATCAACAAGTAAAGATTTATTTACGTTTTAAAAATTACTGATGAATGAAACCTAAATCACGGTTACAGATTAAGCAGTAATATTATTATTGAATAAATTAGTTCACAGACAAAGTGAAATTAGTTCACATATAAAGAGCTTGCAGTTTCATTTCAAGGTAAATTGTAAAATTACTAATTTATTTATTAGTAGATGAATTTTCAATAGATCTATCGGCAATCAAAGCGTTGTGGAAAAGCAACAAAAGATTATCTCTTGCTAATGAATGTATACTATATGTGTGAAATGGAATTTAATCTACACAGCGTTTATCCAAGATGTATTTGTTGACATCTGTTGAAATTAAAATCGACTTATACTTATTTCGGGTGTCGAAGTCGGACGGTACTCTTCCACGCAGTGACACCTGGAAACTGCACATTTCTAGTCTTGACTAGGAGGGTGCAGGCTAATGTACCGACGCCGCGCAGCCTGGGTAGAGGAAATTACTTCATTCTCTGTCCCAGGCAAGTACCAACACAGTGATGATTGGGAAGTGCGACCAGTGCAGGAACTAATAAGGGCCTGGTTAGGGGCATCCTCCCCCCAGCTGGGAAAGTGGGGCGTCCAGGTTGGGCAATACGGTGACCCTTGATGAAGGGGTGGCTGGTGATTGAGGTGAAGATTCTTTGTGGAGGGTTGGATCCAACACCACTTCGCGCTCGGAGGCTTGGGTGAGCCGCGATCGGGTCTTGCAATCCTAGATTGTACCACTAAGCGAATGCGCAGTGGGGCAAGTGCAGTTGCTGTGAGTAGGCCTATTGAAGGAGGAACAACCCAGATTCCATGGTTCAGATCTGGGAAGGTTCTCTGGATAGACAGCTGAGGGGCAGTGGCTGGGATACGAAGAGCCTGAGTCGCGGGAGGACTTTTGTCGCGCGAATGCTTCACCGAGGATGGTGAGAACGCTGCTCAGGTATTACTGAGTGGGTGTAGGATGGAACTTGGGGCGGCAAAAGACCTTCAGGTCGACGTCGGTGAGGCCTCTGACGGAGGTTATCACAGCGCCAAAAAAATAATAAGATAGTTATTTCACTAACTTAATTGGGGATTAGAAATGGACATGTTTCAAAATACAACTGACTAATGAATTGTTGAACAACACAATTCAGAAATTAATTTTTAGTCACAGTTTGTATTCAGGTATGAGTGTATTTTAAAATGAAATCTATATATTAGTACATAGACAATACATACATGGTCCATAATGGTAGCCCAAAAAACAGAACACTGGTTTTTGGGTTACCGGCATGCCCTTTCTAAACTGACTACGTCTATCTCTGTTCGACCTGGTGCAAACAATATCTAATAAACCTACTTTACTGGCTTCTCTTGAAATGGTTTATGAGTTTTGAATAATGTATTTAATAACTCTTTGAAAGGAAATAAATTCTGGTGGCCGATTTATAAAGAAAGTTTAATAAGTAATAATATTGAAATACAGATGGTATATATACTTTGGTATTTAGTCGGCGAATTTCAATAAATATTGTTAAACAATGGAACCGTATTGGAAGTTACGTGTGTTTTCAACTCCTTTCCAATTTCTAACACTGTACAATTTCATTCTCTCAAAGTGAAAGAGATAAGTGAGGATTCACTCCTTCCCTCTAGTTTTCCGACTTCGCTTTTAGCCTCGGTTGATTTGTTTTTCAATACTTTCAAGTAGGCAAATTCACTTTGCTCTTTTCTCGAATTCAAATGTAAATATTGACTTTATTTCGAAAATTAACTACCTAAAATCCGATATCAAATACAAACTCATCTTCTTAAAAACCATTTCCAATAAATATAATTAGAATTGTTAATTAAATGTAAACATTTATCAATTTAAGATTTATTTGTTTCAATATAATATTCCTTAAAATAATATGATTAAAAAGAATATTATGTTTCATTGAGTCGTACAAAATTTCTATTGATTCAGACTAACGAAAGCTTAAAAATGACAGAAAAATAATTGTCATTTTTTAAGCCTAGATTTTTAAACTTGTTCATGTCAATTTATATGAAGAGTTTAATAGTTATTACTAATTTATTTAATAGTATTAGTAGAACAATTGTTAAGATATAAAAAAATAAATAAATAAAATAATAATTATAAAAATGTTACCGTCGCGGGACGGTAGAGAGAAGTGAGAACTTTAACTGTCAATTTCAAAATTAATAATATTTTAAACTTTCAATAAATGTAATACAATTATTAATTATACTTTGCATTGATTATTAGTGTGAGTTGATTAGATTTTTAGTTTTAATATATATGGGTATGTGAGAAAGTTTGTGCGATACTTTTGCATTGATTTTAATTTAACTATGTATGTGAATTTTGAGAAAGTTAGTGCAATATTTTTCGTAGATTTTTTGTTTTAATATATATAGGTATATGAGAAAGTTTGTGCAATATATTTGCATTGATTTTAGTTTGACTATGTATATGATTTTGAGAAAGTTAGTGCAATAATTTTCGTAGATTTTTAGTTTTAATATATATGGGTATGTGAGAAAGTTTGTGCTATAGTTTTGTATTGGTTACTAGTTTGAGTCTGAAAACGTTATAAAATATTAGATTATTTAAATACGCAGCATAACCGTTGTTGTACGTACTATACTGTTATTATTTTCGTGACGATTTTTCTTTTCACCACATCGATTTAACAGCACCAAAAAAATTGCCTACTGGGCGTAAAGAAGTATTCACTTCAAAAATGTTTATAGTCGTTATCAAATAATATGGAATAATTATTATACAGTCGTTAGTCAACGGATAGCCTAGATTCTGTCTTCTTTGTATATCACATAAGTATACTATGTGGAATAAGTAATACAAATTTTCCTATATTCTAAAAATAAAATTCCAAATTAAAAGTCAATTCAAATTTCGTTTACTAATTTAAATGCACTTTAATATTAACTTATATTTAAATTTCTAAATGAATATAAATATTTAAAAGTTTTTAAATATTTTGTTTTCTATTCTATTATAATTTAGTGTTAATTATTACTGCAAATAAGCGAGTCGTAAAATATATAAATTTTTATTTCTGTTCAAAATATAGTTAGAAATGCAGTTGTTGGATTAAATAAGAAAGAACAAACTTAGTAAAGTTACTGATTTTATTATTTTTAGTACTACATTCATCAGTACAACAAAACAAAGGTCCTAACAAGATAAATTTAGTTCTAAAAGTACTTGAAATTAATTTTTTTCTTAAAAACAAAACCAGCGTTACTTTGTAAACATTGTCAATAAACTTTATTTTAAGAGTCTTCATTAGGAGACTGAAGTTTCTTTGATTTGTTTGTATCATAAGGGAGGGATTTTCATTACTTTTGACTTTATAATTTAATATTTTGCACTAAAGATATTTTTATATCGTATTTGTAACATCTATGAATATCTAGAGTAAGTTTACAATTACAGCAAATATGAAAATTAATGTTAACGGATGATCTAAAACATATCAGTAGTCCCGCACCCAAGTAGTAGATGTCAAGAACTACTAAATAAGTGAGGAGATGATTGTGGATAATCTCAGCCACCATGGGATAAAGATATCCACCAAACAGTTTTATATATTTCAAATTGGGTTTGGACATTCGACATATTTACCGAGTGGCTGCTTGGATTTCCTTAGTGACACGCTCTTTGATTGAACTGTATGATGGTATCCCGATTACAAGTATCACAAAACAAGTTCAAGTGTATATTTTTACAACGTAGAACATATCATTTAAAACCAAGTTTTTTCTGTTATATTAGGAAATAAATCAATTTACTATTTTAAAATGTTTTTATATGTGATGCAATGATACGAACCAAATTTCGATTAGTTATTACGTCATTGTTTTCTATCGAAAATAATTTTAGTATAAAAAACAATTGTTTTTTCTTTTTAGAAAACCAATTTAAAAAATATGTATGTTTTTCAATAAAACATAAAACAAAAATTGATAACAGTAAAAATAACATTGATGTTATTGTATTTAGTAATATAATTTGGTCATCATTCTTACTAAAACAAAATAGAGAATATATAAGAGCTTAATAATATCTATCTTGTGATTAGAAAAAAAAAATACCAAGTCACTGTAAGCATTCAGAAGTTAAATTGAATTTAACTTTGACTGTCAGGGCACAACACTTTCATTTATCCAGTGATTGCTTACAAACATTTTCTCAAATTGAAAGGGAACTTCAGCGACAACGAATTACTTTAATGAAAATTACGTGAAATTCAGTGACAGCAAAGATAACTATGCTCTCTACAGACATAGTTATGTTATTTTACTTGTATAATAATGATTATTCACAAAAACTTTTTAAAATCTTTTAAGTAAACGGTTGATTTTTGTACATTGTGTATATGGGATAATGTTAAAAATACAACTAAAATAAAATATTTTAGGTAAAATTACCAAGAACAAAATATATTTATTTTTCTCATATTGATCGGGGCGTATTAAAGAACGTATATTTCATAGACTGAACAACACATATTGCCTTATCTTTGAGTTACTTCAATAGACCAAAAATAAATAAGACTACATGGGAATGGCTTAATAAAGTAAAACGTTCAACAAACTAATTATTAACTTGATATAGGTAATGTAACTTTGTATATATTATTCATTTAAAAAGGTTACATAAAACTGATGGCTTCAATTATACTATATTACTGACTTATTACGTTATATTACGTTAGTTATTCATTAGCAATTAGTACTTAAAAACGTAATTGTATAAGTAGCATGACATGTGAAATGTTTTATTAAATGCTGTAATCAAATCGAATAATTAAGGTTTTTAATGTTGTAAATTATTATTAATTTAAGCATTGTTTCATAGGAATATTAAAAAAAACAAAACAAATATTGGTTAACTCAAACAATTGAAAAACGAAAGATCGGATGCTCATTGGACAAAAACATTTTTGAGTTACGTTTGAGGTTAACCTCTCTTTCTTTATAATTATACACACTAACAGGAGCTGTAGAATATTAAGGCAAAAAAGTGTTCAATCTGAATTAATTTCTTCGAAAGCCAATTGAATTGTTTATTTTAGTTCTTCTAATGTTGCTAGTTTTTCTTTTGCAATGCAATAGAAGTGAATTTTCACAGTTTTTAGTTCTGGTGAAATTGGAGGTGTTTCTAAATATTACCGAATACTAACCACTTTGTTTTTAAAAAAATTCATAATAGGATAGAAAAAGCTCTACTCATTGAAGCGGAAGAGGCATCATTATACCAAAAGTATAACTTTAAAAAATAATCGAAATTCCTGTGTAGTTGTAGAAGAGTAAACTTGGAGGTTTTCCAAGTACATGTCTCTTGTCGGAAAACCATCAAAATACCAACAACTTAGAATATTATTTGGTTTAATTAAATATAGTTTGGAGGTTTTGATTTTGATTTTATGTTTACCAGTATATCTAATATTCGTCTCTTTAAATGACTGTAGATCAGAACTCTCACGGTGATAAATTTGAAACTAAATTAGTCATTGAACTAATCAGTCGATTAGTTTTTTTTTAGATTGCTGTTAAACCCAATCCAGAGAACAGACAAGTGGATTACATCGGTGGAAAGATAAATTTTTTATTCAAAACAGCTTCAGTACAAGTTGAGGGTTTTTACTTTTGAAGCAATCATATTAATTATACTTATGACTTTAACCTAAGAACAGCAAAACATAAATCAAGATGAATAGAGGATAATTCAAATTTGTTACTTCAACTTAAGATGGAACGGTCGTTATAACGGTATTTTAATATAGATTTCTCGATATTGCAGGAAAATTATTGTGCTTCGGGCATATGGTAAGAAAAGATGACTTTCACTGTTTTTAATGGGGTTCGTTATATTGGACACTTTTTGTTGGACATTATTATTTCTACAAACGTCATTCATTAAGCATGGGCGAGAGACCGTGCACAAAAGCTGAAGTTTGTCAAATTACAGTAAAGAAATATAACCTGTCAAAATTGTCGTAAATACATACACTAGGCAAAACCTCAATCTCAATCTTTGTTCATGTCATTAATTTAGTGAAGAAAATTATTTCTCTCAATTGATTATATTCATCCTTGTGTTTTTATATTATAATTAGATTTTATATTAGTAAATGTTTAAATAAAATGTGGAATGATAAGATTTATCGCTTTTGAACGCAAAACTGACCTTATTGAAGGCAAATTATATAAAATATCAGAAAATATTGATACAATTTCTGAAAACCCTAATTCTGATACTTTAACTGAAGTAAATCGTAAAAAATAGATCAATATAATAGTCTACAACAATTTCTAAATGTACTAACGACTTTGAAACAATATTAAATAGACTAGCTTCAAATGTCTCAACCTCGGAGTCTAATATTTCAGAAGTTTGAGAAATACAAGATGCAATCGATGAATTAAAGACTAAAATTTAATTATTAATTTAATTTAAACATTAATTCTAGTAATGAAAGTGACTTAAATGTGTCCTGCATGTCACAGCATTCAGACACCCATAGAAACGTTCTTAAACTCCCGAGATTGCAAGTGCCTGTTTACTGTGGAAACTTATCAGAATGATCTAATTTTACCACATGTTTGAGACCTCTATTCATCAAGTAAGTTCGTTGTTAGCTATTAAAAATTCACTTATTTAGTTGTCAAGTCTAGAAGGGGAACCTTTGAATTTAATTAAAGGTTAACCGTTAAGTTCATTAAATTACAATGTCGCATGAACACTCTACTTTAACACTATCAACATATTCGACGCTTGTTTAGTCTTCCATAAATGTAAAATTATCAACTTACCCACAATGACAAATTACTCTTTGAAAACCATACGCTGTTTCTTAGATGGCTATTCAGAAAACCCTCAAGAGCTAAAAGTATTGAGCTTTCATTATTAACTATCTTTTGAGAAAATTGGATCAACAAACTAGTCAACATTTTGAAGAAAACCGTGTGACATGGATCCTACAGTTTGTGAACTAATAAAATATTTGCAAAATTTTATTATTTTGTCGAGTTTTGAGGCGAAAACCCATTTACCGTAGTAGTAATAGTGTTGAAATTAAAAAGTTATTACGGCTATTAAAAGAAACTTGTGCAATATAGGTAATGGGTTATACAATACAACCTAAATATATTAAAATTTACTAATATTTCTCTACGCTTCGTTTTACAAAAAAGACACTTACCCGTTCAAGTTGGTAGTAAGAAACATTAACTTTAATTTTATTAAAAACTAAAGGATTATACTGTAGGAGTGGAGTTCATAATGTGCTCAAACGAAATATTTTTGTCTCGTCTATAAACAATAACGACATAGCTAATAATATATTTTTGAAATTTGAAAAGGAACACATTCAGTTTGATACAGTAATTAAATTTTCCTCAAAAAAAAAAAAAATACATTTTGTTCTTTGTTTTGTTTCAAGTATTTATAATAATAATAATTTTATGGTAATGGTGAAAATAAGATATAACTTTCGACATTTTGACAAAAACGTCCATTCTTCCGAATTTTCAAGTTTCTTCCAGAAAGATTTTTGTATAAACGTCTGCTATAAACAGCAAAACAAAGATAACAGAAAAATACATGATTGTGGTATCGATTATAAAATATAGATAACTTTTTAACATATTAACAGTAAATAACAGTATTACAAATAATATGTAGGTATTTTTCACATCTACAAATCAAATAAATAATATTATCATTGACGATAAGAAAAAACGTTAAAAAAGTTAAAATTTTAATTAAAATATCACATTTCTAATTATTAAATGTTTCATTCCTTAGCAGATTTTTATTTAAGACAAATAATGCAATAATAAGCATCACTTATGGTTTTGTACCGGAAATAAATTAATTTGGACAATCAATAACATTACAAAATGTTGTACAAATAAATAAATAAAATAATTATGAAATCATCACAAGTTTTTCACATTTTGAAGTAATTATATGTTATTCAGACAAAAAGTACAGCATATCTGCTAGTTAGAAATACAAATACAATGTAAAAAAATAATTTTTAACTTATGTAAAGATTACAACCATTATGAATGACTTTCGATTGATATTACGAACAATTAATTATGATATTTTATTTGATCCTTTTTCCCATACATATTGTATCTACTTAAATAGTTAAAGAAATACAATTGCGTATAAGCTTTTTGGCTCTAACACTTTCATAACACACTGTACCAACAACAAAATATTTGTTTTTATTAACATAATGCTGTTTATTTTGGTAACTTTTGCATACTTCTTTATAAATTAGGTTAATACGTTGGTGGATTAATACATTTATAACTCATATTGTTCAGTATTAGGCATAATGCTGTTAAGGTGGAATATATAATTTCTTTTATTTTGTTGACCATTAAAATTCTAATTTGCACTTACACGAAAATAAGCATAGTGTTTTGTTTTTGAGCTAGCTACCACATATTTTAAATTAAGTTTATAGATAATTAACTCAAGAAAAGGAAAACTTATAACTTTTGCCATTATATTCAAATGTCTAAAAAAATAATATTATGTAGAAGTTAATGTAACAGTTGTATCAGGAGCAGCGTAGTGTTGTCCCAGTTTTCAAGTGCAATTTATGGGGATTGCAGTTACTAAGGGCGTTGCATAAGTTCATTGTTAATAAGATTAACGAGAAATATCCTTTGTGAAAATATCTAATAAATTAAGTTTTGTAACATAATTTCTTCTCTATGGCCTCTCACGAATGGAGAATAAAGTGACTTGATGTGTGTTCATAGTTAATTGAGTCTTGGAATCTTGAATCTACCATTCATTAAACTAAAATTTGATTCTTAAGAGATCTTAATAGAATTGTTAAACTGCTTTCAATTTTGTCCACCACGATAATTTAAAATTTTAAATAGTTCTAATATTGAGCTTTTGATTAGGAAAAATCATTTGGAATTCATTTAAAAAGTAACTATTTAATGGATTTCTATTACGTTGACACGCTCACTTTGGTTTTTTCAAGCAAATGAAGTAAATATAAGATCATAATTAACATTATAATAAATTTATTACAGCTATTAGAAAAATAATTAATTTTACCTTAGACGGTACTGTACTAAACGCTCTAGTAATTATTCAGATATTAACAGTTGTATTTTCTCTCCATATGTTTAACATAATTTTTAGTTTTTTATCTAGATATACTTTTTTATATTTTCTTATACAACTTGTATTTTTTACAAACCTGTCTTTTCTATATAAAAATCTTTAAAATATGGAGTAAAATAAATTTGTGGTTCTATCTTTGTTTTAAGGTTGAGATAAACAAAAATAACACTAAATTTTAATTAACATAGATTAATTAGATGGTGGTATTACACGCCTCAGATGCTCACAATAATGAGTATGGGCGTCGGAATCCCATGAGCCTCTTGCTGGACCGTAACTCTTATCCATGTACTGTTCTGTTAGAACCCTCTATTTCATCTTCCCTATTAGCTCTTTCTTAACCAACTCTTGTTTTGTTTTTTGTCCTGATTTTATTAGAGTATTCGAGGGTTAGCGGTTCTTATATTGTCTTCTTTTTTATAAGGCAATGATGAAAGAGAGATTTTTCGCCTTTAAACAACAAGGGGAAAATGGATATATTCCAAATCTTAAGTATGGGATTTAGTTCAGAAACATTTAATTGTCTGAATTTTATAAAATAATTTGAGTGCTTGGTTATAATTTCATAGAGAGTTTTATGGTTCTATGGATTGTACACCATTCTTGAAATATATCTTGGCAACAAACGTTGCTTTATCATGAACATACAGTAGTTAGTGCAATAAAGTTTACCAACTTTATCGAATATCTAGGAATATGTATTTTTCGTCATACTGCTTCAAAAACAGCTGTTTTAAACACATGCGTTGAGATACTAAAGTTGTTCTTTTTAGTCCTAGGAACCAAAAACATCAGCTGAGGTCGAGGTTATCAGCTGTTACTTCGTTTATACGAATTAATTAACGATTGAAAAGCATCTATAAAAACAACCGATACTATCGATTGTAAATAATAGATAAAACAGCTGTTACCATCGATTTTATAAATTAAGTACCATTAACACAAACTAAACAGCTGTAATAGCTGTAAACTTGTGTAACTTGTCCAAACTTTTGAAAGTAAATAGGTTATGACATTTTTGTTTTTGTGAAATTGTTTTCGTATATTATTTCCAGTAGGATATATAACGAAAAATATAGTTCATCACTCGGACCAAAAGAAGCTTTGTCGATCCTCACTCATTTTCCGGCCTCGGCCATTAAACTTGAGTTTGTATCGAAAAGCATCACTTTTGGTCCTTTTCGTTATAATGGAAATAATATAAGAAAACAATTTCACAAAAACAAAAATACTATTACTGGAATATTCATTGAAATAAAATAAATATAACACTAAATAGCTAATAGTGAAATATTAGTGTTATTATTTTAATGTATCTAAAGCGTTGTTGTGCACGTTATTCAACTTTCCGAGTTGTGCTTTGAAAACCATTGAATGAGATACGTGCATAATTATTAAATATTTTCTACCTACTTAGTTAGTATTGGATATGGCGGGTCTTATTATACTAATACTTATAACTTGAGGTGTTGCTAGAAAAAGTTTTGTTGTCGTAATAGCATATTAAAAGGGTAAAAATGTTTACATGTGATATTGCTTAGTTGAAGTGACTTCTGATTTTGTTGAATGTAGGTAAACCAGTTGTTTACACAACCTAATGAAGTGAATTAAAATTTCGAAAATGGGATTTCTCTATCAAATGACAATAAAAGTTTACAAAATTACAATACTTTTAAAAACAACCTTATATAAAAATTGTCGTTTGGATCACTCTGTAGAGGAGTTTCTGCACTAATTATTATGTCGTTACGGTCCACATTATTTTTGAATTTTTTGGTATTGTATTTAAATATCAATGGGCTGTTCAATGATTAATCTTTGAATTATTTTGAATTTTTTATTATACATAGTTATGCTTTGTAATTTATTTAACTTATTATATTTATTTTGCTTGTTTTGAAATTTATTGTGCTAATGTACAAATTATTAGAAAAAAAAAAATGTTAAAAGACTTGAACATACAATTAATTTTATCAATGGCTGTTAATAAATGAAATGAGATAAATGCAAAAATAAACTAATCAAGAGATAAAAGCCAAAACACGAGCTGTTTAAAATTAAGTTTTATTTAATTAATTTTTTTCTAATAACATTTCACAACATAAAGGAGCAAAAAATAAAATAATGATATTAAGTGTAATGAAATTATTCCATATTAGCCATTGTAATGCCATGTTCCACTTGAATAAATCAGCTAATTGACGTTTTAAATTCATATCTCCTGTGGAATAATGAACAGATGTCGTACTAAATAAAAGACATTTATATCCAGCACATTTCTTATCCTAATACAACTCAGAACACTTTTAAGTAATTTTGCATTCAGATATTGAGATTAAATTAAATGTATTCAATTATTGATTAACCTGATTTTAAAATTAATTCAACAGCTACTTCTTCTAATTAGTACTTCAAGACCAAACCTGTAATAGCTAAGGCAATTAATAAATTAAAGATATATCGTTAACAATCTGTTCAATTTTGTAACGTAATTACAAATTTAAACAAAATAAATTAACTTTTTTAATTTAAAATACCGATACAAGGAAAACTTTATATAACAGGATTTTAATTATATTATAAAACTTTAAGCGTGTTAAGGAATTTAAAATTAGATATTTATTTTATCGTAATTCTTCAATACTTTTATAATTATTTATAAATACCTATGAACAGTGATGATTGATGTTGAAATACTGTATAAGAAATGGCTGCACATGTAAAACAGAAATAACTTGTTATAATTTCGTTTATTTTGTAATATTATATACTCTTTGTGTGTTTACTCATGTGTGTATATTATCGTCATCTAATTAAGTAGTATGTGCTTTTGGAATTCCTCAAATAGAGTTTAGGTTATTTAAAAATGCTCAAACACCACTACAACAAAGCAGTGGATGTGTAAAGACCAATCATAATTATATTTGCTTAAGAAGTTTGTGATTTTATTGTGTTATTCTAGATAATTGTTAACATATACAACTTCCTGACTGAGGTCGTGAAGGTATGTCCATTGGAAGTTGCGTACAAATTACACTTTCACTAACTGCACACTAGGGAAATCCTGCGCCTAGTAAATAATTCATTAAGTGCAAAGCCTTAATTAGTAGCTCAATTTAGTCTTAGTATATCAAACCCGTATCATGAACAATGTTTATATTTTAACTTATAGTAATATTTGTACACGTACAAACTTTGATTTTGTAAATAAATCAAAAAGCTTTTGATCTAATAAATCTTCAACATTATTAATAATATAATACATAATTCTATTGTCAGCAGGAATAAATGGAAAGTAATGATGCATATTTAAGAATTAATTTTAACAGTCTATGTAAATTTATTTAATTGGATACATGTATGAAATATTTAGGATCATTTTACAATTTACATTGATTAGAACAAATAACTTCTTCCTATAAATGCATTCTAGTTTTACTTAGTAACTTTTTTTTTATCCTAAATAGTTGTTTTTTATAGTTATTTACTAACACTTTTTATTGTTTAAAGTTTGTATATACATAAAACATACAAGATACACATACATTTAAGAAAACAGACATTCCCCTTTGGTTGTTTGTAATTTTAATCTGTTTGTATTAATGATAGCAATGACTAGTAATGTAAGGAAAATAATATTATATATTTACATTAGCTCTTCGATGATATAATAGCTCAAGTTATACGTAAATGTTTGTATGGTTATTAAAGTTATAATTAATTTATCATAAGAATTGAAATTTAAATAAAAATTCTAAACACATGTCTTAGCGCGGTTTCCTACTTTAAAATTGTAGTTTTTTGTCCTTATCCTCAGTTTGTTATGTAAGTAGTACTGAAACAAACTGTTCAGTCAATTTTAAAACTTTTTTGTTCTTCTTCCCAGTTTATTATTCAAATCGTTCTCGTCTCGTCTCGTCTACTCGACGTCTCGTCTCGTCTCGTCTCCTCGTCTTAAAAATGAACTATTCCAAATATAGAAAAGTAAACCTATTACATATATTTATATTAAACACCATTTTGACTGCAAGAACATCATAAACCTCAAACGTAAAAACAATACAGGCACAGCCTAAAGGGGTCCCTCTTGTCTTTTAGTACTTCATTATAATTTGATTATAAATGTGCGCCTTATCCAACCTATAATCTCCAAAAAATAACGAGTAGATTGTTTTGATCTAATAATAACATATTTCAATATAAAAATTACTATAAATCAAATTAAAAATAAGAATAATTAGTGTTTATATCCCAATCTACAAACACAACTGGATGCGATATGAACTCAACATCTATGTGACCATATTACATCGACGAACCAGAGAGAGTGAGACCTAAATGCTAAAACGCCGTGAAACAATTCGCGCACATTTCAATTATGTTTAAATAAAAATAGTGCCTAAAATAACTTTTGGCGTCTTTGTTACAATACCTCGTTAGGCCAAACTGTCCATTTTCTACAAACCCGGTAAGGCACCATTAGTTTTACAATAGCTATACTGAAAATGGTGTTTTTAAATGAATTTGAAAGTTTAAGATTATTATAATATTTTTATTAATCATCTTGTGGAATAATTTTCAACTAAACCATCTACTCATACAAGCTTTGTATAAATTTCCCTAAATCTGTTTTATCTTACATTGGTTCTCAAAGTTTGTCTGATGAAAAATAATTTTTAAATGTTTTTTTGAAAATAATATTTCTTTCATTGAATGGTTAATTATATAAAAAAATATTTCTTTTCTAAAAATTATTTACTTTTATTTTTCTTAGCAGTTTATTGAAATTTTACAAATTATAGAACTTTGTATTAAAGAGTAATTCTTTGATTAAGAATACTAATTTTTATCCTACATTTAGAGTCTGTGTAGGGATGACTCTCTTGTTATACTTTTCACAGTTTTTGTTTACTTTTATGTTTTATTTTGGTGTAAAAAGAAACTTTTTTTAGAAGTTTTTAATAACTTATTATGGACTTCATTTAAATGGTTTTTATCATAATTTGGTTCTGGAGTAATTTTATATATTATGGATTACTACCATGATACAAATTTTTTAGTTTTTAGCAAATAACTCGGTTATCTTTTAAGTTACAAAAAAACCGTCTTGTTTGTCATTATAAAAGGAATTTTTCGTTTCATGAAAATATTTTTGAAAGTTAGCGGTTTTCGAGATATTTGACAATAAACATTTTAAACGGCGCCATTTTGAAAATAGATGAAAGGACGTTCTGGTGTTTTGTACATGGATAATAGATGTTATACCAAAAGACTGGTATAACACAGCATTGTCATAAAATGATTAATTATAAATTCCGGTACGTTCATCAATGCTAAGTTATTATTCAGAAATAATAGAAAACTGGAATGTGCCAATTCACACTAGGATTTCAATCTATGTGAACTATTATAGTATGTGTACTGGTTTTTGAAACATCTATCTTTTAATTCACACAGTTACCTTGTATAGCTGATAAAAAAGTCGTTATTAAATATAGAAAACTGCGAATAGTCAGGTTTGTATAATAAATAAATCGTATTGAATTCTTCTTGTACCATGTAGCGTTTGCCATTTTAACGCTGTAATCCATCTATTACATGGTACCAACTTATAATGTGTTATGGAAAAACTCCCCATTATTTGACACCATGTGCTTCAGTTATTTGCTCAAACTTATTATGTTCACTTCCATTCAACTTTTCAGCAACATTATATCTCCAATCCTTGGCTATACGTTAAAATCACATGTAAAAAACAAAAACTTTGCGTTAGGTAATTATTTTCATTGAAGGTATGTGTAAAGCATACATGTGTTTTAAAACAAAGTGTATTTCATTAGAAAAAATATAATATTAACCTCTTTGTGTTCGGCAGTTCAATCTATAGTCATAAAAAGATGCGTAATACAATATAATATAGACCACGTGTTAAAGAATCCTTCATGGACGGGAGATAATTAGTCTTCCATTATTTTTATTGACTACTTAAAATTGAAACGCAGTTTACATTAATATTTTCGTTTTTGTATTTTAGTGGCGAAAATATCCCTGTCATCATTGCGTTATAAAGCAAAGGAAGAAACGATTATAAAATAGAGACCCTTTGACCTAATAGCGTCAGTGTCGGAAATAATGAAGAATGGATCTAGAGACACAATACGAAAACAAGAGTGATGTAACCCAAGATGTAAAGAGTCTCGTAATCTTGCACACCCGTATTCATTATGAGTGACATCAATTATAAAACCAGATTAGAGATAGCTACAATTAACCATGGTTTTAGTAATTGTATATGTTATTATGTGGATGAAACTATGTAATTTGTTTTCATAAGCAGTTAACAGAAGAAGTTAATTCAGTGGAAGATTTTATAGCTTGAATATATCTAAAGAAATTATTAATTGTATTTAGGAGAGCATATCGATACAAATGATTAAAACAAAGAACATATCTTTAATCAACGACCTATTTAAATTTACAATATTTATATTCAATTGATAAATATAGAACTGTTATTGAGTCCTACTTACAAGTTGTTAATAGTATGAACTTTTATTTGTCGTTATTGATTAGTCATATTCGGGAATCATAGATAGACTATTCGAAATATGAAATCACGCGCATGAAAAACAATTTTCTACGTTTTGAAATCTAATCATAAGTTTACCACAATCCCTTCACTAGTTGTTTGTCTATTACATCGGTGTCTACATAATAAAGAAGTTTAGTGAAATATTTTTGTTAATACCGTTTCAAAAGATAAAGGCTATATATTTTGTGTGTTTTACCTCTGAAGTACAGGATTATCTTAGTATTAGGGATTATGTTACAGCTGACCTCAGCTTGTGAATGGTTTTTGAAATTAAACGCCTACAAAAATTAAAATTGACATTTCTAAAGACGAAGTAAGGCCATAAAACTTACTATTCAATATATGTTGTATTTTTTAGGCGCAGAAAAATGTTACGTTTCTTTTTATATTCTAGTTAATAATTTATATCAGTACATATTTGTTCCATAAAGTTAATAATAATACACAAGTTAGAGTATAGAGGGGTGGAGAATTATTGCTGCATATAATAAAAACAAGTTTGTTTTAAAGTACATCTTTGTAGGATCTTTACACCTCTTGTGACTGTTGTATTTTCCGGTGAATCATTTAGCGAAAATCGGTATCTTGGACCTTCACGTTAAATTTTACTTGAGACTTTTAGATGGCAAATTGAGACTAATAATGGTAAATTATAGTTTCTGCAGGCTTTTCGTACAATTAGAGAATTTATAAAATATATACAATGTTAGCCAAAACAATTGTTAGTCTTTATGGTATTTAAAAACTCTTTAGATTCGTTTTGGCTTAAAGGTTTTGTTACACAATATACATATATTTATTACGAATGGAATTAATTTGTGTACCTACGCCATGTAAAATTGTATATTTGATCCACAGAAGAAAGGGAAACGGGAATGTAACTTCCCATATTTTTGCCATCTCTAAAATTCAGATATTACATTTATTAGATTTTTCTCGGAAATCTATTCGGTTCATACGAAAGACTAAACAGATAACACCAATGCAAATGGAGTCCATTTTTAATTTTTAATGTTAACACAAATTTTGTTGAAATCGACAAAATAACTTTCTAAAGTTGACCGAATATTTCAAAACGCAAAAAGCTACTGTTTAAAATAATGTTACTAGTGAATTATTTTGCCCATATGTGTTCATCAAGACCCATTTAAAACACACACACATATGGAAATCCGTGGAATAGATAAGCAGAGAGAAGAAAAACTTGAGTATGGCGGTTTAGGTTATATAGTAGAAAGTTGTAGTCTTTTGAAATTAATGTTGTTTTGTGTGTGTGTGTGTGTGTGTGTGTGTGTGTTTGTGTGTGTGTGTGTATGTAAAATCTGAACATGTAATTTAACACAATTGTCATGAACTGTAGGATCTACTGAAGATGTTATAAAATACGTTAAGAAAATCAGCAGCGTTTTAACTTTTTTGATTTAATTCAAATACAATATAATATTAGCTTAAATTTACCAAGTTTAAAACTATTCTTATCTTTAATGTAAAACACTTTAGACATTTTACAATGTGCCATTTTGAAAACAGCCTTTGAAAAAGTCTGCCCTTAGTTGCCCTTTGTATAGAGGTAAAAAACTCTCTAATGGAGAAATTCAAACATTTTATATCCGCCCTTGGTATGAATTTAAAGGAAATTAAATCTGTAATAGAACTTACAAGAATTGAAAAAGTTTAAAATTAATTTTATAAAGTTGGTAAAGGAAATGAAGAAGATGTTGACATTGGAAGTTTGAAACTTATACAGAACCACGCTCAATCTCTATACCAACATAACAGACTGCTCCTTGACTCAGTTAAAAACATTTTCTTAAAACATTTCTTATTTGCACTTTCAACATAAAATAATATCTTTGAATAATAAAGTTAAGAAGTAATTTGTCAACTTTATTTTTTTTATTTTGTTAATACTGGTTCGTTAAAAATTGTTCTATTTTGTTTGTGGATTGTTATTTTAAATTAATATGTAATAAATACAAATCTGGTAATAAACCCCTTCTTTTTTTAACTCTTACAAAAATAATTTTGTGATATAAAAAATTTCGTTATTTTCTGAAACATGCAAATTTTTTCTTTATAGTAAAGTAATTACTTTTCACAGACGTGGTTCATTCAGGATATCTAACATTTACTACAAATTATATACATATTTGTATTTACAATGTGTGTTTTGTATAAAATTAAGGATAAAAACACCTGCGACAATTAGCGTAGAATTAACCTCATTGTATTCTCTTGAGACCAAACAAGTGTTCCTTTTAAGATATCCTCAGATGCCTATATAATGTCAACTTTTGGAAATGTTCGCCACATCTTCAATTTTGTTTTAATTATTGAAAATAACTAAATAATTCAAAATTTTTAAAACCTGATTTTACGGTTTTATTAAGTGATTGTTCAAACTTAAAAATCAAACATCTTATTTTTATTTTTAAAAGATAAATCAACCATGGACACCACATTAGAAAATCGTAGGCTATCAAATGTTGTTAAATGTGAAGCTTTATGGAAAAAAACTAATGCGTTATGTCAGATATAAAAGAAATTTACTTTTTGTTTTATAAATTACAAAATATCAAAACATTTTCTTTTTTCCAGACTTCTCCTAAATTGTATTTTTGAATGAATATTTTTGTCACTATTGCTTCTACAAATTGTAATAATTTGTATTATTGAATCTTCCACCAAATATAATGATTAATTTGTATAGTGAAAACTATATAATAACCATTATAACATAGCACTAAAATTAAAGATATTTTGTTGAATTTCTCAAAACCGTCCTACAATATAAGTGATGTGAAAGTACAAATGAAAATAGTTTTTGAACTTTCTGTTCTAAAGGAAGGAATAAAAAGTAACAGAAACAGTGCAATAGGAGAGTGGATTAAGCCCAAATGATGAACCTGTTGAGATATCTAGATCAGCATTGATTTTGTTTCCATTAATACCTTTAAATAGAAATAAAATAATAGCATGATTGACACATATCGCTAACATAAAACACAAATGATTAGCTTTAAAAAATATTTCAATTTTATTATTTTGTTATGACCAAATAGTTAGTCACATAGATATAATAACTACACGATAATATCACATAAAGTAAATGTAATTACAAGTTTTAAAATGTTGTAACAGTTTAGTGTTTTGAAACATCGATAATGTTTAAAATTGACGAGACATTAAGAAAAAATATTTTGTTAGTAACTTATACAAAGGGAGAGAAAACATAGATGTTTCGTTCCCTTCATTATCTCAGGGATTTATTTAATAGTAATAGAAAGGCTAAATTTACGTCACTCTTGGTTGCTCTTTCTACTTCACTGTTTCCTTCCTAACAACTTTCGGTCACTAATTAAAATATACTTATAACTAGGGTCTTTAGTCATTTAATGTGTATAAGATGCAACAAGATAAACTTTTGTTGAAGATATTTATGTATCTGATAATTTGGAGTGTTTCTTTTTATAAGTAAAACTATACAATTTTACAATGAAAATTCTCAGCTACTTGGGACTTGGTTACTTTACAACTAATGATAAAATAATCGAAACAATATTTTCTTAGACGACAGTATATATTAAATATGCGACAAATATTTTAAAGTAATCAAATAAACCTCTTTAAATCAACACCTTCTGATTTTTCTTGTTAATAAATAGTTCTTATGATTAGAAGGAAATAAAATCTGTAGATTGCCATGCACACATTGTGAGTGGGATTTGTGTTTGCTTAAGGCAAAACAATAACTTATGATCTAAATGCAATCCACAACAAACATTGATATTGTGGTTTTAATATTTCCCCCTTCTTTTAAATGATTATACTATTAGAAAAATGTTAATATAATACTGGTTTAATATCACTATCACTTTGATTATTACTTTAAGAAAGACTGTTATAGTTCATGTAATAAGCACAGTTTAAATATTCCAAATCAAATTTTATAGTCAATATACTAACTTTATACGGGACTACAGTTTTAATTTCATCACGTGGCCGTGTAAAGGGGAAGGTGGAATAGATAAATTGGTAAAACACTAGCTTATCTAGCCGCAGTTTGAACTATGTTGAACCGTCAAATAGTATGTAGGTTCCATCTCGGTTGATGACATTATGCTTTTCCTTACGTTATTTACTTACACTTCTTCAATACTCTATCCGGGAACTAGCATAAATTAATGTGTCAGGCAAACAAAAATAACATTATAATAATCCACAAATTATAGTTATACTCTTTTGTTTTGTAATTTATAAGTTAATCCAGGTTAGTATCGCTATAAAGTTCTAAAAGGGGAAAATATGAATCATATAAACTTTTGAATATTTAAGTGTTTCCTGAGCAACCCCCTTTTCGGTTTCTTGGAAATTCCAGTTCAAAATGCACCTTGATATAATTTGTAATTTACTCCACGTATCCATTCCCATTTCCTCCTTTGAATTGTGATAGCTGTTCCTGACATGTGTTCGTGACATCAATGTTTTGGGATCCTTGTGATGTAATTGTATAGAAATATCTTACTTACACATAGAATAGTTTCTTCCAACTTAGACAATCCCTACATAAGTATAACACAAGGAATAAAATATTACACCTAAAAGGAATTTCCATTTTACGGAAGTTATTTATTTAATAGTTTAGCAAATAATTTAAAACAACATGTCTTACTAGTTTATTATTTTGTGTCGTATTTTTGAATGGAAAGAATTATTAAGCAAATTGTAATAGGACTAAAAGTATTTAGAAATATAAATGTTATTACTTTCTTTTTGTATGTTTTATCATTTGTTCATACGTATGGATAGCCAAATATTGAAAAAAATCTGTAATGGCAATAAGACCAGTAGATCAGTTGAAGAGGGGAAAAGTAAAAAGATATATAGGTTTCATTATAGAACTGAAGGAATTTTTGTGGCCGATGTTATATTCATCGTTTACTTTACTTCAAATCATTTCTACCATTTAAGACAATGTTTAAAGAAATCTTTTGATAGTATACACTGTACATTTATTAGGTATTTATAAATTATATTGTACCTTGACCGTAATATATGTCATTTATGTAAAGAACTCATGACTACTTTAATCAAAATAAACTATTCTTATCTTTGTTGCGAAACACTTCGACCACTCTAAAAAAATGAGTATATAAAAAATCTGCAGTTATGTTGAGTTTCAGGGATTTTTAATTTCTATGAACTTAAGAAGTTCAAAAACATTTCTTCCACGCTACACATAAATTAAAAACGAAACATTTAAAAAAACTGGTTAATTAATGTAGTAAGTTAGTATACGAAATGAAGACTAAGTTGGCACAGGAAGTTTGAAACTTTTGCCGACCCTACGCTACAGTCTGTCCCTACAAAATACAACACAATGCTTCTTGACTCTATAAAAAAAACCGTTTCATCAAACTTTCTTCATTTGCTCGTATATCATTAAAAATAATAACTTTAATGAAAATTCCTATAAGTCATTTTATTTATAAAATAACTGAATAATTTTATTGCTAAATTAAGATGGTTTTCATTAATAAGAAAAACATGAAGTAGAAAATTCATATTAAGATTACTAAAAATTACAATATTTGTAACTTACATTTCATGTTGATCGTTTATATCGTTTACATGGTTAAAATATTTATTTACTATTTAAGTTATAATTAAAACATCAACAAGAATTAGGTAAGTTTGAGATTATATGTCATCATACCAACTTTTTGAAAACAATACTTCTCATAAACACACACACACACACACACACACACACACACACACACACACACACACACACACACACACACACACACACATATATATATATATATAATATTAAAAAATCATATTTATCATTAAGTACGTGATTATAACAGTCATCAAAATAAGAATATAAATTATTATTATTTATTAGTTTCTCTTAATACCAAAAGATAAAACAAAACTTTTCGAATTGAACAAAATCTACTTTATCATTATTAATATAATTTTGCTTAAACAGTGGATGAGTATTCAAAAAACCTTATTGTTTGCTATCTCACAATAACACACGCACTTAGATGATAAAATATGTATCAAAAGTCACATTGATATCAATTATATTTTGTAAATCTGTGCACGTTTGTGACGCAAAGTATAATTAAATAAGTTCCGTAATTAATATAATTATAATATTTTACCTAATAACATTGTTGAAGTTATACACTGGACAAATACACATTTTCAAAACACAACAAATAACAAATAATCGTTCGAACAATGCTGTTGAAATTTGTGATCCAACTATACCAGTATCGCCCCTCGGGTAATCAAAAAAGACTATTTTCTTTGTGGTCCTTTGGTGGCACTGCTTAGGGAGGATCTGATTTCAACACATGCGAAGGATATTATATGATTCCTTTGTGATTTGGGTTTAATTCTTCGTTTATCTAAGAAATCACTAATAAATCAGAACAAAATGCAATAAAAATCAACCAACAAAATATATTATCTATAAAAAACTAACTAATCCTAATTTGGGAATGTTTCATTAAAATGCTGAGTTACAATGGTGATCAAAATTAGGTGGTGCTTCACTTTCATAAATAGTGCACAGGTTTTCCAATACAAGTGTATTTCTACATTATGCTAAGAAGGCTACTATTAGAAAACATAATAGTCCTTAACTTATATTTAATAGAAACATATGAGACCTACATTTCTACTGAATTCTTAATGGAAAACAACATATAATTTACGTTAAAAATATAGCACTATTAAATTTAATTTAGTATTGTAAATTTCATTCATTAAACATATGTAATTTATTTAACACCTTAATTTTTTAAAAATTGGCAATATTATACAACTACCAAAGTATATTATAATTTTTATCATTAAATAGATCTCACGAAATATTTGCCTAAAACAAAATGTAATTTTTCCTTTTATTATTCAAAGAAAATGTATTTTTATTAACTTTACCCTTGAGGAATAGAGTGCCTTCTCAGACCCTTCTATTTTGATACTTTTGGATGATTTAATTTCATTTGATAATAAATAATTTATGAACCTATTTGAAGATAGTATTTGTTTTCTGCTTGTATAATGCGAAAATACACACACAAAATCTATTATAATATATGGGAGACTTTGAGGAAAATCACAAATCAATTTATTTATAATATAAGTCCATTCAACATATTACGTATAAAAAGAAAAAAACAACAACTGTAATATAAATTCATTGATTGTCGTAGTAAGAAACAAAATATATTAAAATATTATTTTAATTGATCAAAAACAAAACATGTTTCCATTGTTTTGTCTCCAATTTTATTGTCTTTTGAATTATTCTGTATGCATTACAACTTTATATTTTGATACACTAACCTCATTATTGAAGCTAACGTTATGGAAATGCGATTGTTAAATTTTTGATTATTCTGTTTAAGTTACTAACGCATTTTTTCTTCTGAATTGAAAATAATGTGCAGTAGCTTTATAAACACGAATATTTTTTAAATTTCCGTCTAAAAAAAAAAGAAAGTTGTTATATATACTGTATGGATTTACTGATATGTTGATTTTAGACTTAATCATAATTGGATTTGTTACTACATGTGTTATTTTAAAACGTATTTTCGTTTAACTATTTGTTGTTGATTTGAAATCTATTGTTTATTATTGTATTAGTACTTTATGAAAGCCTATTGTTTAATTTTTTTATTTTTAACTTTTAGATTTTTCCAAAAAATCTATTTATAAAAAATAATAAAAACTATCAAGGAAAGGTGATAAAATTTAGGGTTACACGACTATTATTTGTCATCTAAGTGATTTTTGGTGTTCATCCTTTTAGTAACTTCACTGTCCTCGACATCAAAAAAGTTTTGGTATACATATTAGTGGTGAGTTTGAATTAATGGTATCTCTATATTTTAAAAGATTTAGCTTGTACTGAGTTATGACGAAAGGTGTATGACGGTAAACAGGATCTAATGTTCAATAGTCATGGGTAAATTTGTTTAATTACTGACATATTTTGGTAAAAACAGGATATTAAAATGTTCTTCTAGATACTTCCAATGTATTACATATTATAGTGGATTCTATTTAAAAACCAATTGCAGCTACCCAATGATCTGTCCCGTGTAATGAAATGGTACAAATAACATTGCTGTTACTACCTTTTGTTTGTATTCAACCAGTTATTAACCTTTTTAATTATTTCATATAAGTAATTAAAGTGTATTGGTTAATAATTACTTGTATTATATATTTTGTAACGTATATTTTGTCAAAACAAAATAATGTTATGTTCTTAGAAAATATAATATCCAATATTATTAAGAATTATTTTGAAAATATTTGTATTCGTTTCTCCAAAGTCAATAGTTTATTTATTAACAGATCTAACACCAAATAATCTACCCGTTATTTAGACTGATCAGGGTTTAATTCATTATTGTAGAAAGTTAGAAATATTGAATTTATTTACCTTTTCCAAAACATCATGAAACCGTGCTGTTAATGTCTGAGCTTCAATAAGGACCGTTAACCAACCAAATAGATGGGCATTTGTTTATATTTATTGGTTAAATTTGGTTTGTTATTAAATATAAAACAGTTATTTAAATGTATTATTTTCCATATTTGTACCTATGGTTGCTCTGAAAAAATGAACTTAATTTACAGTAATGATTGTAACTTAACTACATTAGTATCATAATTGCTGTAAGCTATAAACTAGTTTGTATTGTGTTGCAGCGTAAGGAATTCATTTCTAGTTGAATTTATTCATATTAGATTTATATTGTGCTCTATTAAATTTTAATCAAGGAAAATCTTAATAAAAGTTTTAGCATAAGATAAATTTAAAATTATGTATTTTTTCCATATAAACCTTTTCCTCTTCTTATAAATGCAAACTGAATAGCACCATGTGGCTTATAAAATATTGTTTTAATTCATTGGCATTAGCGCTTAATACATTTTGGCAATAAGACATGCTTCAAAGTCCTCATCTAACTCTTAGTTTGTTTCGATAAAGTAACCATATTGATGCTAAATATTTATTTTTACATTTAAATACTGTTGCTTCAAGAAATATAGCCTTTTAATTCCAAAAAACCAAATAAAAAGTATCAATAAAAACGGTCAAAAACAACAAATGTAAATAAATACTAATTTTTGACCAAACAATTATGTCAAACTCTACCCTTATTATAAAATAAAACAGAAAACAAAAATATTGTAACCACACTCACAATTATTGTGAATTAGATACAATATAATTATTTCGCCATTCCCTCAGAAAATATTAGGATTCTCAGGGAACATATAAATAAATTATTAATAATTTGAAAATAGATAAAGAATCTATAAATTTAATGGAATATTGCAGCGAGTTTTAAAAGCGATATTGACACTACAGAATTTATTACTATTGCGTCTTTGGAATAAAAATCTTTGTTGACCCCTTTTTGTAAGTTTTGTAGTGACATTGGAGCTAAATATTTTTTTCAAACAGTTGCAACTAAAGCTTGAAGTAAAAAAAAGTAACATTATTAATATATGATTACATATTAAACCACTATTTACTTAAATATATAAGCCTTAAAAGAATACTTGTTTATTATGTACTAATCTCATCTTCACTATTTAAATCGGACATAAACTAAATATTAATGTTAGTCTATGCACGTTACAAGTTATTAACTTTTCCAACGGTCGCATCATTAACTTGAATGTAAAGTATATAAAGTAAAGATTTGTTAAAGATCTCGATCCATATTGAGTGAGTGAGTGAGTGAGTGAGTGAGTGAGTGAGTGAGTGAGTGAGTGAGTGAGTGAGTGAGAGAGAGAGAGAGAGAGAGAGAGAGAGAGAGAGAGAGAGAGAGAGAGAGAGAGAGAGAGAGAGAGAGAGAGAGAGAGAGAGAGAGAGAGAGAGAGAGAGAGAGAGAGAGAGAGAGAGAGAGAGAGAGAGAGAGAGAGAGAGAGAGAGAGAGAGAGAGAGAGAGAGAGAGAGAGAGAGAGAGAGAGAGAGAGAGAGAGAGAGAGAGAGAGAGAGAGAGAGAGAGAGAGAGAGAGAGAGAGAGAGAGAGAGAGAGAGAGAGAGAGAGAGAGAGAGAGAGAGAGAGAGAGAGAGAGAGAGAGAGAGAGAGAGAGAGAGAGCAGTGCTACCTTTGTGGGCTTACTCACTCGCAGTCTACCAAAGTTGTAAGGCTATTGTCTATTGCGGGGATAACCCCATAATGACATTGTACTGAATATCAATAAAATGCATCTTGGTTTGTGTTTTGAATATTTTAATCATTAAAATATTTATAAATATTCCCATAATGGGGTTTGTGACAATTCTCCTGAGCAACCACTAGGGCTGTGCTGAACGCAAGACTCTAGAGGTTATAGTTAGAGAATCGTGTTATGGGCTTTTGCATTCTGATTGGGCAATTCAAATTGAGAGGTACGGTTAGTAGTACGAGAAGTATATTATGGGGTGATCTAGTTTAGAACAAAAATTATAATTTACTCTTAATGTAGGCCTATTATTTATATGTATAAGAAAATATTTATGTATCTTTATAATTATGTATGCATGAATTTTTGTTACTCATTGTAAATGGAAATGAAATATTCAGTGATCTAAAGTACAATACATTTCTATTTGGATAATAATTAATTATTTAGAACAAAAATAAACCTCGCAAAATTATCTTTTATAATTTTATTTTTACAAACTTTTTTTTAAAATCGAGTCTAGTCTAGTGTGCGAAAAAGTGTAAAACCTAAAATATTTAAAACTAATAATTTCATTGCTAGTAACATATGGAAAACGTAAAATAAACTAATAGGTATTTCGATAATAAAAAAACTTTAGAAATTTTTATTATTTTTACTTAACTTTTTTATGTGAAGAATTTAAATGAAATGGAAAAATCAAAATAATTTTTCCATTTGGAAAATGGCTACGGGGCTCACATTGACTAATTATTTGTATATAAATTATGAAAACGATAGTGTATAATATATAGTAATTATGTATTTATCAGTTTTAAAATAACCAATGTTTACAAGCTATAATGTTATTTATACAAAAACTATAGTGTTTTATATCTTATTTGCAGTATTGGTGGTTTCTTCAATAATTAAACAATATAAGTGTCACGTTACATAATTGAAACTACACCATATCCGTTAAATTTTTCCTAAAAGCATATATATATATATATATATATATATATATATATATATATATATATATATATATTCCGTCTTACTGGTACAATTCATTTCAAATTAAAAAAAAAAAAAATCAGCTCAAATTGATTAAAATTGAACAAAAATTACGTGAACTACTTAATTGACCAAGTTTAGAAACACCAAAAGGTTCAAAACCCTTCCCATATCTCGATTTGTGTGGGTAATATAATTGCCAAAAGGCCATTGCCGGAGAAACCCCCAAAATAATAACCCATCTCCTATCGTACAATCTCAACGAACCGATATTGAATCCCAGCCAGCTTTTATGAGTTAATTAAATGTAATACTATTTACAATAAATAATTGGTAAAAAGTTAATATAATTTTTCTGTAATTCAAGGGTTTTTTGGATGGTCCGAATCCGGCAAAACGTTTAAGTAATAGCCAACAGTAAATATGTATGGTTTCGTTTGTTGCACAACATCCTGTTTCTAGATCCTAAGACTCACTAGGGGTGAATAACAAATATATATATTCTTAATTAAACACACTTTATTTAAAAAGTAAAACTATAGTTAAACATTATAATATATTTTGTAAAAGAATTGTAGTTTACAATATAGTCATTTTAGTTGCTATTTTCTTTCTTATGCTTCTTTCAGATGTACTTTGTTACACGTGATGACGAGTTTGTTAATATAATCAATCATACCAAGCCGACGTCTTTACTTGGAAGTGTTCGTTCACATTAGTACAATTTGACATAGCTGATAACTCTAGTTAGTAGCCATAACGAAGTGTATAGATGCTTTGTTGAATGACGTCTACTTAGCACAGGAACATTACCTCGCGTGCTATAACTAGTAGAAAGTGAACTTTCACCTAGATGAAATTACAACGGATTGAAATGATTATATTTATAATTATAAAATAATAACAGTTAACAATAGTTTTATCATTTCAGAAATTATTACGTCGAAACATTGTAATTTGTTTTTATAATCGGTTATTTTACAAGAAGATCCTATAGCTTGATTAAATCCAAACTAACTTGCAGTAATTTATTCTCAGAACTAATCAAGATTTAGATTACCTTGGAGTAGAAGGTAATCCCATAAGCAGTCTATAATACGATTTTCTTTATTTACTGCAACTTCGATAAAAATCTAGATAAAATGTAAAATTGGAAATGATATTTTACTATATTTAATCTCTCTACTTTAATCTTCAAATAAGTAAGTGTATTAGATTCAAGTTTTAAATTGACTAAGTAAAAAAAATTACAACGATTATATGTTAGTGTAAAATTGTGCATTATAACAACGATTATTGTATTAATTAGTTTTCTCTAAACTACTTGTGTAAATTGTTGATATGGTCAGCATTTCTTTTACTTTTATTAAATACACATTTCTTACGTGCACATACACAATATCAACTTAATCAAAATTAAGAAGTTTAAGAAGTTATGCACTACTTTGCTATCAGGAGGATCTTAAGCTTAGTGCAAATATTAATGTAGAAGTGATTGGAAAACATCAGATATTCCTTATAACTTGATTTTTTGTTTAAACGTTCCAAGCAGTCAATATAGTTTTTTAAAGAAGTAATTCAAAATAAAAGTTTTTTTTTTTACATACACAATCACAAATACGATAATACATCTTGATTTCACTACATTTGTCTAAGTAAGGGAATGGCTATCCGTAAAATTGTACCTTACGTTTTAAACGATCAATTTAAGTTTTACAACTTTTGAAGTCGTTACTCTTATAGAAAACGGCATCTGAACATTTAAAGGGAATTATTTTTCTTTCAGTAGTTGTAATGTTAGTTTTTCTTTATTTTCTTTTAGGATGATTAACCAAGATAACCGGTAATTGCATAAATGATTTTTCCAAAGCCTATACTGAAAATAATCTTTTAATCTTCTTCTTAAAAAAAAAAAAAAATAGAATTCCCAACAATATTTCATTGATATTTAGGAATGACATTTAAACATAAATTTCCACTGTACTTAGCTGGAGTTCAGAATCCCAGGACCAAGTCTGTCTTCAGAACGTGGAATTTTCACACACTTAAGAAACTTCACATAAAATAACTGAGAGAGCAGAGCGAAACTGTAAAACCTAAAACTTTTATTAACGTTTAGCGGAAAGATAGACAGAACTACAAGCGTAGCTACCTGGCAAGAGACTGACTCAAATAAAATTCTTTCCTTGACTGTGAGTTTCCTTTACCCCAGCTTAGTACAGTAGTTACAGGCTATTTTTAAACTTTAAACTTTAAGTGGCAGGAACAGTGGTGTTTTATTATTATTTTTATTAGACACTACTATTTACACACATACACAGTAAAATTAACTGAGGAAGTCTATTAATGAAAAACATTTAAAAGAATTCAACTCCTTATTTCATATATGGACATATGTAGACGTAACCTCGTCATGAGAGAACGAACCTTTGGATACAGATGTGTTTTGGAACGTAAAGCATTTTATTGTTTTTTATATAAATAATTTAAAATAGCATACTTCTTTTATACTTATATAATAGCTACTATTAATAAAAAACTTTACTTGATTTCATTTAGTTCAACCAGCAAATCTGATTTTTTTTTTTAGTAAGGAGTCATTTATTTATTGTTATTGAATATATCCAGAAATGTTTTTTAACTTATTAAATCTTATTACACACTTTTATTGTTATTGTACATGCGATTTTGTTTTCGCTTTACTTTTTAGTAAATAAGTTAATAGAGTAGAAATGTAATTGGAAATTCAATATGCTTCGAAGTTAATACTATTGGAACCAAAGATATAATTAAATAAAAACCAATAAACCTATAAGTACTTCTTTTATTGAAGTAATGTTTTTGAATAATTGTTTTGTAGATTTCAGACCCTTATCTGAAAACCAATGACAGATCTGAACATACTCCATTTAGAATTAAGGGTGTTTAAATATATTTATACTCACAAAAGAATGAAAATTTGATGTTATTGGTAAGAAAACTTCTGCGACAGGAAATTACTACAAAAGAAGGGAAATGAAGTTTAGATACAGAAAAGAGTTTTACACCCTCCACTTTTCATTATTATGTCTTGATTTCTACAGCCCATGAAATACCATTTTTGGTATCGACTTTTTTTAGTGAAAGTGTTGAATCATGTTAAAGAAACAAATTTCATATGCAATCACCAGTTCGAATTGATTTTATTCACGATAAATTCACTTCGGACAGATACATATACAAAATATTACTTAAAAAAAAAAAAAATTAAGTACTGTAAATAGAGATGATCAAAAATAATTTAAATTAGTAGCATCACAATAATTATTATCATATAATGTATAAGCGATTAAAAAAGAAAGAAACGTAAAGACATAAAAATATCATTAAATAGAGGATTAAACAAAAATTGACATTGTTAAAAGTTAAAAAGTGGTTAAAAACTTTATTCTCACAAATGCTAGTATTTAAAACACGTTAGAAGATATAGCGTGCAATATTAAATATTAAAATATTATAGGAAGGAAGACCATGAAATTAGTTGCTTATAGGAGAAAAGTAGTGCAAAATTGTTGTTCATTTTAACAATATTAAGAAAGAAAACTGATCATATTTACATTCCCCCCAGGGGCTCACATCTGGTGAGCACGGGGTTGGCAACCCCGGGGTGCCCGAGCTGAATCTAATCTTATTTCAACCTGTCTTGGATTGGATTCCTCTTTTCACCTTTCCTATCAGGTATCTCTTGACCACCTCTTGTTCTTTTCGACCCCGAAGCTATTAGAGTATTCGAGGGCTAGGGTGTCTTCAACTTCTTTTTCTCTTATCTCTTGTTCCATTTGAAAATTTCTCATGATGTGTGATCAAAAAATAGAAATACCCCAGATGGGCAAGCCAGCAATGGTGAATCTCACCGTCGGTTCCGATCGTCGGGTAAAAGCCCCGGTGGCCGACGCCGGTTGCATGGAATCTGGGGGCGACCAGACACATGATGATTTATCGAAGCTTTATCAAGACCCATTCTTAAGAAGTTCTACAACGCAAAGAACCCGGCCCAAGATTGGATTCACTAGGAATTACAAAGAGGAAAATGCGGAATTGAGGAAGAAACTTAACGAAATAGAGCAGATTGAGATGAAATTAAGTAATGAACTTACAGAGCTGAAAAAGGAAAATCAGGCATTAAAGAAGGCGGGTTGTATAAACCCTGTGCAAGAAGCATCTGATAGTAATGTAAGAACTGAAACTGAAGAATATGTGACAGATGAAGAAGAATTAAGCAAAGAAACTGAATGGCTGTTCCAAAAGAAAAGAACAAGTAAAAAAAAGGCGAGCAGAATTCTCTCCTGAACTTGATCTATCGAAATCTAGAAATATTACCAGTCCTTGGTAATATTAGAGACAAATATTTGTATAAGAACACTATCACTACAGTAAACTATCGATTATTTAAATGATTTTGTTTGTAAATTATTGCAGAGAAGTATAGGGTCACCGAATGACTTTAAAATATATATGAAAAACAGTGTTTGATGCCACATATATATATTAAATGACTATATGTCTTTTCTTATGGTTAGTATATCAGGCTATCTACCTTTAACGTTGTTTGTTCACTCTGTGTTTAGCTAAACATAATTGTATCTTTTTAGTTTTTCATAATAACATTATAAATAAAAGTTTAACTTAAAACTACCAGATAGATAGCCTTCATAATTCAATACAATTTAACTTATTCAATCAGAACTAGTTTCACCATTACAAATGTTAAGGGCTAAACTAACACAATATTAATCTATGCAATCTCTGACAGTACACATACTTTTACATAGAGACACATTCAGTATAATACAACTTATATATTATACAAGTTATATTATATAGTATTATATATATAATATATTATACTATATAAGTTGTATTATACTGAATGTTATATTTTATTGCTCATTGCTCTAGACAATGAGCAATAAAATATAAACTACAAAATATTGTTTCTTCAATGATACTTTCGTGTGTAGCACTCTCTCCTGAGACGTTCTTCAACTCAATTGTTACCTAAATCATCAACGGCAACGTCAAAACAATTTTTAGTGAAGTCATTTCACAACTGTTATTTTATCATTTTATGCGTACTAATAAAAAATACGCATTTTGAAATAATTAGTTGCAATAACTTACTAAACATTTATTTGTAGCTCTATTATTTTAATTATAATGAATTGTTTAAATTTATGTTGTTTTCAATTTCTTCGATTTCTTTATGTTGTTTTAATTTTTTTTAAAACGATGAATATAGTTTAACGTTATTTTAAGAGATACTAACCGTTACGACGTTTTCTATAAAAAGATTATATATAAAAAGATTATATATATATCAAAATAGTTGAGCTATTGACTAGACTATATTATTTCTTAATTACAAAATTATTTTACATGTTTAGATGTTCATCAGTTATATTGAAATTAAGCATTTAAATGTTTTATTGCTGAAAACTTATTATTTCTTTATTTTAAATATCATTTTCTTTTTATATTACGTGTTGTCATAAATAGTTCTCATATAATGTTCTCTGAAACATTTTGAGCACATAAGTAATTATCATATATGTACATTCCATTTAGCTACTCGTATGCATGTAAAACTCTGAGCAAAGTTTTAAAGTAAGAAATGACATATAGTTCCTTTGAGAAAAAAAGAAAAGAAACAAAGGATGGTGTAAATGTAGATGCAATCCTAGAATAATATTTTAGATTATTTACATATAAATGGATATTTCCGTTCTATCTGTGAACCCGGAGGAGTGCAAATATATACCAACAATTCTATAAATATTACGGAGCATGGAAGTAGGAGCAGCAATATTTGAAAATTTCTTTTATCTTATTGTAGCATCACACAACTTTATTATCTCAAAGTGAAATTACAATCTATAATATGTATCCCTAGTAATTTTTTTTTTCTTCAAATATAAACTTAAATCTATAACAAAATGCGAGTTTATGTCAAACATGGTCGTAAGTATTTGAAGGACGATTCAATTGCTTATTTTTTAACATTCTAGAAAATGGGAAATTTTTACGAATTTTATGGAATGTTTGAATTATATTACATTTTAATTGTGCAAAATAAATATCAAGAAGCCTTCATATTGAATTAGTTTGTATTATCTGTGCTAATGAAATCAACGTTGATTGCAATAGATATAGTTTTTATCGTAATAATCGTATTGAATAGATAGATACAGAAGAGATTAACTAAGTTTCGTTTAAAAGCTCTATACAGTTGACTCAATATAATGGCAAATAAATAAATATAAAATACAATTAGAGGGAAATATTTTTATATTCACAGAATAATGTAAACGTAAAGTATCTATTGTGTAAATGTTAAAAGTAGTAGTTGTGAAATGTATGAAGAGGTAGAAGCGTATTTAATAAACTATATATATATGTTTATACAAGTATCGTGAAGGAAACAAAAACCCTTTCATTACATGATGGTCTGACTCTCCGAGTGTGATTGATAGTTAAATGAAAATGAAAACTTTTACTTTGCTTGTTAATTTCCATAATTTATTAAATTAATGTCCACAATAATGAAATATATATGACAATAGGGATTATAGTTTTTTCGAAGAGTTATGCATGATTGATGCCAGGAAGTAGACTACGTTCTAGGAAACACAAAGGATGTAATTAAGGGAGAAGAGAAGGGAAAAGTATGGATCCAAAGTGTGAAGCTGTTTTGGTGCTAAAACATTATTTGTAATACATTGCTAACAGATGTCCATAACGCTCACAGCATGCTCACTTGCTCTGCAGAAATAAATATAGTTTTTATAGCTAATGTAGTTGGTGATAATCACTAAGGATCCTGAAGACGCTGTTGTTGGTTAGTTGGGTAACGGAAAAGAAAAGTAGGTAATGGCGTACTGGTTGAGTTAAGGGATATTTACAGGAGTATGGCAACAATATATTAATGTAGAATCTGTATTTAAAAAAAAAGTTTGATACCCAAAATCCATTTACTAACACTATTTTGTAACAAAAAACAAAAGGGTGACATTGTATTAAACTATTGAAAAATTATTAAAGGTGAGGAAAGGTAGCGAGTATATGACTGCTATTACACTGCAATTACATTACGTCAATTTTAATTTCATATAAAAGTAAAATACATTTTTGTTTTCTATATAGCTATAAATAAAAATATTATTCTGTATACTTTAACTGTTATACTACCAACTTCTCCAGAATTAAGGATATAAATTTATTAACAGATAGATAAGTTTAAAGAGGTAGATAAATTATGGGAGAAGTGGGCATTTTAAAAAAGGTAAAAATGTTTGCAATCGAAAAATGATTAATTTGTTTTCATATATAATATGTAATTACACACATATGTGGTTACTGCTTTACATACACCCTATTAAAACATATTTTAATGATACCGATGAAGTTTCTGTAGAAAAATCTTCCGTTGTAATTAATGCTATTGAAATTAAATGAAATTAAAATAATAAAAAGAGATCTGAATTTTTGCAAAGCAACAATAATAAGAGACTCACTTGAATAAAATCTAAAATAAAAGTAAAATAAAAATTATATTTGCTTTATACTATTCAGAATAAGTAATAAATTACAAACACTATTATTTGTAAATGGAGGTACTGTTTTATAAATTCGAATGAAACAAAATCATACTTTTAAAATAGTTACAGTCTTGTTATAAAATGTTCCTTACTGCTGAATAGAGAAAATCAACTTTACCAAGTCTTTGTTACACGCGCAGGAATCAAATCGATTTAAACTCGAACTGTCACAATCCATTCATTTAATTCCGAGGCTTATAAACTTATTCTCCGATTGGAAAGAAACATCTGCGACTTGGAGTTACTACAAAGAAAAGGAAATGAAGAGATTCAGCAAAGATTTCTATGACCTCTTTAGTGTTCTTTATATATATTTTTTGATTTTTATAGCCCATAGATTTTGTTACAAACCATTTTTAATAAAACAGATGAATGGCTATTGTATAGTAAGATTTCATATATAATTATGATGAAAACATGTTAGAATTATTAACGGACATTTACACAGAATAACATGGGAATTAATACCTAAAAAAACTACTTTTTTGATTTGGTTGTATAAAAGGTTATTCAAAAAATTTCGAATTTTAAAATTAATTGTAAGATCACAATATACATTGCTCTCTTAATATGTTTAGATATATGAGAAAAAGCTGTATTTTCCTTTTAAACTTAATTTATCCATGAGATAAGCGAAAACATTGGATGAACTTTAACAAAAAGTATAATAATATATCAGGCACTTTAGACACTTTAGCAGTCACAGCTTGTAATATAATAAGATCACAATAGATCACTGCAAATCAGAGGTTATGCAATAAATTTTTATAGAAAGCAAAATCTATTATTCATTGTTTTCTCACGTACCAAACCTGTAAAAAATAAAAATATTCCAATATCCCAATACCGTCCTCTTTTTATTAATAATTTTTTTGCAATTTACTGGGTGATAGCAACCAACATTTTTGGCCTTGTAGGAATGATAGTTAAGTTCGTGAAACATACAAATGGACAGGTTTCATCTGAGCTGTGGAGTTTGGGTGCGCAGTGGGTCTAGGCGGCAGTGAGGTGGTGGGGGAAGCGGTGGCTTCAGTCTGTGTCGGCAACGATGTCTGCAAGACCGTTGAATCGTGGACAGTAGTCAGCGCCGACTGTTTCCCCTACAATGCCTCTGTTCCCACGCGGCCACGAACTACAAACTTATACGTCCCCTCCACGCGCTGCTCACAGCTCAGATGAAACCTGTCTATTTATACATTAAATAAGGAAATTAGTTGTGTGATGTCAAAATGCGTTCTTTTTTAAGCAGAATGATTTTTACAACGCGGTTTTATTTATGTGAGTTACATCGAATCAAAATCATATGTGGAGTGTCAGGAAGTTTTTATAAATGCTTTTACAGTTGTTATTTAGGAATTTATTGTATAAATTGTAAATATTTCAGAAAAAAAAATATAGGACCAACAAAACGAAATGTTAGGATAAGAGCAAAAGATCCTTTACTTCAAATATAATTGGCCTGATAAATAAGCCATGGCTAAACATTGTTTAGAGGAAAAGCATTATTTCAAAAAGAAAACATTGCGTTGTTGAAACATGTTATTAAACTAAACACAATAGATCAATGGGAAATTTTTTATATTAATAAGTACCGTAATACAACTGTAAATAATGTATTAGGGCCGATACAAAATCTATATTAAAGTAACATAAAATGTAGTGTTAGATATGAGATTAGTTGTGAATATTGTGTTAGATGTTACTTTAAGTTATTTAGAATGACGCGAGGCACTTGTTACCGCCTTAATATTAGAAATGAGGTTTAGGCCACCCCCTATAGTTTTGTATAAAAATGGGGGTTGGCGCAGTGCTTTTTTAGTTTTAGTTTAGTTATTGTAGCTCATGTATCACTGAGGATGGCGACTTTGTCGTTGAAACGCGTTTGATTAGGTAAACGTAATTTTTGTGAGATCTTGTGTTCGAGTTTTTTTCCATCTATTTTTATCTCACAAGTCAAGCTCAATATTTACCTTGTACAGTAGATAACTATCATATTGATAACTATTATTATAGATGTTATTAATGTTATATTTAAATACACAAAGTCAGATAGCTATATGAAATCATTTAAATACAGTTTTAATACTTTTTCTTGTTGTTTAAATAAGAAAAACTTCTTCGTCATCATCACCTTATAAAAAAGGAAGAAAACAAAGTAAAGAACCTTAGCTGTCTAATAATCTAATGGCGTCAGCGTCGGAAAAGAACAATAGTTTGTCAAAAGAGACCTGATAGGAAAGATGAAATAGATAGATCTAACCCAAAACTACGTGAATAAGACGTAGATTCCTCGAGATTGTCAACCCGGTAGTCACCATCACTGAGCCCCTGACGGTAGTTAACGTACTTGTGTTTGAATTAAACGTGATATTCATTTAAATAATTTTGTATTCGAATCTCCTTCTTCCATTATAAATAAGGAAGCGAAATTGAATTGTATGAAGAGAGGTTCACCGTAAATTACTAAAAATTGTTTAACTTTCATTTAAATATTGTCATTATAATTGAATTAGTTGGAGTCTGCTAAACAGATTGAGACAATTCGATGTTACCATAGGAACTTTTGTACTAGAGTGAATACATATAGTGAATACATATTAAGACCTTCCGTATACAAAGTTAGTTATTTAATAATATTTTTTGAAATCCGTATTGAAATATAAAATTTTGAGAAGTTGGACTATTATTAGAGAATATATTCTTATTTTTGATGGCTACTTAACAACTACAAAGAATGTATTATCGGATACATTTTATTTGGTACCTGATGCTTAATGATTATGGCTGAACAAAACTGAATAGCAGGTCGGTATTTATGAGAAGATTATTTGTTCATGATTGTGGATGCGTACACTAAATAGGTTTAAATTGTTCCAACTAAAATAACAACATCTGTATGGAATATTAATCAGATATGTATACTGTTCAAACATTTTGGAATACCATATATATATATATATATATATATATATATATTTTAACCCAAGGAATTGTTCAATAAACAAAAATGCGCAATTCCATCCTTCGACTAATGAACAAGCAAAAAGATATGTCCAAACAGTGTGGAAATGTTTAAAAGTTATGGAAGGGGAGGAAGGTTGTCTACATATCAAACTGTATTTCTCACTGATTGGGGTAGGAAGCTTGTAAAATTAAACAGAAACTAGTACTTACGATTTCATGTTTGAATAGTGTTTTTAAAGGTAATGTGCACATCAAGAAATAATTTAACATTGGTAACAGAATTTAAACAAGAGATTACTCAAATAGGAATGCTAAATAGAATTTCTAAATGTAATTACTAGATAAGGAAAGTTGCAGTACAAACTTTAAATGGCCAGCAGTGATATTTGGAAACGACAAGTGAATCAGATCTTCTGTTCCAAATTTGTGGCCAAGGGTTTATTAATTACAGGTTTCGTATGTAACATATGATGTGGAATTATTGTTAATGAATGACTGGAGTAAATCGCTGTTGTAATAAATTAAATAAAATATTTCTGAAATATACAGAATAGTAATGTCGAGAATGGAGGTGAAAATAAAAATAGATATATACTTTATAAGTGAATGAATTGACTACATTGTGGAAACATATAAAAAAAATATAGCAACACGGAATAAAAATAATAAAAGTTGGTTGTATTGTGTATCAATATGACAGAGTTATACCGAAACAAATTTTATAAAAATAGGGACATTTTATTTTGAGACAACTAGACAGAAATTGAAGCCAACATCAACCTGATAATGACATGCAATTTCCTATCTGTCATAGAAACTACATAATGCATCTCCGATATCAGCCTGAATTTAGTATATTATCTTATAATTACTATATCATAACTAGTAATCTATTTTTGAAAATCAGGAACTTTATTTAGGTTACACAAGCAATAAATATAAAGTAAGAAAGACAATAAATTTGTTAAACATACTGACTAAATCTGTAACAACTTAAATGATATTTTAAGATAAATTAGTCTGCCAAGTTCAAATAAATAACAAAAGAAAGAAGAAATTAAATTGATTACTGGACTAAAAATTCTGAATTTGTTAATATTGAGAACATTAAAACAAACGAAAATATTAGCAATATAGTAATCTAATAAATCTGCTGTTGAAAACATATTAATATTCTATACTCAGAAGCTCACCTATAGTGAGTATAGAATCCTGAGAAAACCTAGTTGGATCTTACATAATTTTTCATATAGTTTTGTAAAAAAATATTCTTTAGAATCTCTTCCTTTAATATTTAGTTATAGATGTCCTCAAAAATAAAAAATTATTTTCTAGAGAAATGGAAATAACATCATGTAAAAAAAAACCTAGTCTTTAATCATTACAACAATATTGATATAAAAAATAATTATCTAACTCATTTCCTGGTTATAAGTACTTTTGTTTGTAGTATCTAAAAGTTTTTCTAAATCAAACCAGGAGTTAACGTAAAATAATTAATTTAGGTCGTGATGACTAAACATATTTTACCTTGAGGATTATAATATGTATGTCATAATATAAGGCCCATTTTTAATATAAGTTTACAATAATTACAGTAGTATAATTATTGTAAACTTATATTCCATTACATTTTCTATGTTCAGTAACTGTAACCGTCGTTGGATTGAAGGTTTTGTTCCTTTCCCGTTTATACGGAGTATGTATATTAATAGAAAAGTTAATAATTTCTCTCAATATTGTAGTACGTAACAATCCATTAAAAAAATATTTCGAAAATCGATCACAAATATTTTGTATACGAATTACAAATAGTTAAACAATTTATTTATTTTTCATGGTCAACCTCTGATGTTTTTAAATTATGACTCACAATATAATAAAAACCTATTTTATGAACATAACTTCAAAATATATATGACAAGCTGATTACCCAGCATTACGCGAGCATTTATTTATCCAAATCTTTACAAAGAATTCTGTCTATATGGTAAAATTGAAACCAAACTTCGTCTTAAAAATCTTCGGGACTTTCCAAGTCATAGCAAAACTTTCCATGAAACTGAAGATAACTATTTTTCATGTAGGCTAACAGAGAGTTTGATGGATTCTTGTATTCTGTAAATGATAAATTGAAATTTCTTTTTAAGTTACTCATAAAATAATTCTAATACAATTTGTTTAATTCTATATAAAATATTTTATAATTATTAGAAAAGACTTTGTTTTAAAACATGTGTCCCACTGCTAAGTTTTATTATTCTTTGGTTATATCTCCTGCAATCACCTATATCCTTTTACTATTACGACAAGCACAAACCAACAATTTTTAATTTGTTTGCAAGTTTTTTTGGTAGGTAAACAAAACCTTTTATCAATAATTTTAAAATAGTATGGAATTACGAAATTGCTATTTCAAACCCATCTTGAATATTTAATGATAATTGTAAACACTTTCTTTTCCCTTTTTTTCAGTTAATATAGTCTTTTACTTGGTAAAAGTGATTAATTATAAGCACAGAATTATACACCTAATCTTTTATTCGAAAAAAAAATATTAAAAATGAAATTACCCTTTAAAAAAATTACAATATTTCAAAAATTAATTATGATACGTAATGCATAAAGTTCTCAACAATTAAACTGTGGCGAATCACTCATTTGTGGATGATTATTTATTCATTAGTACATGTTATGTATATAAAACTATATATAATTTGAAAGTGATGATAATTTATTTTATTATATAACTGGACGACTTTCTTTAACTTAAACAAATTTAATAAAACAATTCATATGAACAAGATAGAGGATTGGCTATATTTGAAAATAATATGCTTGAAAAATAAAGAAGTAATAAATTAGGTAATAGATACGTAAATAAATATGATTACTTGACTCTACCTATATGAAACAAGAAACTGGATAGAGATAGCACACGTTTAATTAGAAGCTTGATCTCCTTTAATAAAAAGAAACGTGATTCCAAGTAGGAAGTGGGAATGGTGGTGGTTGTGGAATGAGAAATTCAATTTGTTGTTTGTGAGTCAACTTAAAATTATCAAGAGGAATTACGTAAAGCCTTAAACATAAAAGTAATCAACAAGTGTTTGTCTTCTTTAATATTAAACAATGTTAAGATAATACCAACACGTTGTTATCAAGTATTTTAATTAAAACATTTTACTTTAAATGCAAAATAAAACACCCCTTTTCTTATTCATCTAAAGCTAATACCGTAACAAATCCTTTTAAATAACTTCTTTTTTCTTTTTTTTTTAAATTTAGACAAGTAAGACTTTATTTTGTAGCTTTAACAATAACTTTATTAATAGTCTGAAGATTATTTCCAGTCTGGCGGATCCTTATAATGAAAGATTCAAATATTTAAAATTAAGTATTTTAAAATTTTTTAATTACATTTCAAGATGTAATACAAAACCCCAAAAGAAGAAAATTTCCAAGTAAATACAATGAAAATATAGATCTTTCTGGAATTTCTTCTTTTTTTTTATAGGTTCTAGTCGAGGTGTACTAGTTGACATTCAAAACATATTGCTACCAAGTTACCAATGTATGCTTTCAATTCCCCAATTTTCATTTCTAATAATAAAAAGTTGAGTAAAACCAAAAAAAAAAATCCTCTAAACTCAAATCTAATAGAAATTTTAATAATTGAGACATGAAGATGGGACTATATGTGACACGTTTTTAATATCTAGTACAATTCATAAAAATGATGTTATTTTTAATGGTCTGTTTAGTATTTAATTTTTAGGATCAAACGGTATAAAAATTTGGAAATCAGTTTACTCTTGTAAGGCATTATTTAGATCTGTAGAGTTTACGTTATATTAGTAGGAATTTATATGATTTTATAAACCTATAAAATATTATGAAATGCCTAGAAATAAATTTCTCCTTGACTGCACATTCAGTATTAGCAACTGAAAAGAGCTAATAAATACAGAGAAAAATTTGAGTTTTAAAAATTGATCCAAAGTGGGCGATCCAGAAAGTAACAGACGTTTGTCCTGGCGCGGCAGTGGGCGGGGCTAGCGCCGCCATCTTGACGTCAGAATGTTTCTACATTCAGTACGCAATCAGCCGTGGTAGCTAGAGCATCCTTCCTATTGTATTTTTTTATACAGTGGAGTTTTAAAATGAGCGCTGTGATTGACAATCCCGCTAGTTGTGAAGTGCGTGGTGTGATAGTCAATTCAGAGAGGTATTTTGAAACACTCCAAAAAATAAGACGCGCGATACAAAACAAGCATCGGGGAAAACTTAGCGGGAAACTTTTGTTTTTCCACTACAACGCCCGTCCACACACGGCCAAGCGTACCGAAGAGCTCTTGGACGTTTTGGATGGGAAGTTTTCAATCATCCGCCGTACAGTCCGGATTTGGCGCCGAATGATTACCATCTGTTCCCAGTGATGAAGACATAGCTCGCTACGCAACGCTTTGACACTGACGCTGAATTCCATGCCGGTATAAACCAGTGGTTGAACTCGCAGGTGGCAGATTTCTGCAAAGAGGCCATTGAAAAGCTTGTACCACGTTATGATAAATGCTTTAATTTATATGGCGATTATGTAGAAAATAGCTTAAGAGTTTACCTTCAAAATGTATATAATAAAACTTGGTTTTTTTTTACTTTGTTTATATTTTATTTCAAAACGTCTGCTACTTTCTGGATAGCCCTGGTACTTATGTAAACTGATCTACATACTATTTTTCACTTCCACTTTCATCATTTCAAAACTAGTTTTAGCACGCAAGCATCCACACAGCCACCCACACCGTTGCTGTCAATTGACGTATCAAATATTTCGAAGGTAACCGTACAGAACAAATAATATGTAGTAAAGAAAAAGTCGAAGAAAGTGAAGAACTTTTAGAAATGTTAGCCGTATATATTGCTTACCGATCAAAGAAAAAAGAACCAAATAAGGGTAAATTGTATGAAAATTTAACGCGAAATGAGCCTGCTTCAGGAAAAAGTTGGCTACAAACATTATGTAGAGGGTCATTAATGAAACCCACCACTGACTTCGTAGCTACCTTGAAGGAAAAAAAAGGATTTATTGACTTTCATGGAAGTCTTATTAATAAAAATTAAAAAAAGTGTTCACTGTTTTGATAAAGAGAATTAAAATAAAATATCCAGATATAGATAGTTACGCTATCCGATGTTTTGTAAGAATTCTCACATTTATAAGGATTGAAAGCATGAACAAAAGAAGGGTTTGATAACAAACGATCAATTAGTGAAAAGGGAAAAAAACTGATGAAGATAAGAAATTTAGCACAATAACACAAATAATATTGTGAACATAAATTAATTGTGAACATAAATTAATTGTGAAGCTGAATTAGTAAAATTGTATGTTATAACCCATAAACTTCCGATTGCTCTTAAATTGTCAATTTATAAATTGTAAATTGTAATATGTAAATTTGTAAAATGAAAATTTGTAAGTTGTGAATATTTATTAACATTAATTTAATTTTTCATTTGTATGACGTAATATTTTTAGCTATTAACTTAATAAAAACTTATTTATATATGAATTTATATATATTTTAAACATTTAAATAATAAATTCATAAACCAATTCGAAAGTATACTAATCAAACACTTGTCTTAGAAAAAACTTTATTAGAGGTTAGCCTGTTGTCGATACACTATTAACAGTTTCGAATAATAGAAACTGATTATACTATTTTAGATGATTGACCATTCAAAAGATTTATTAAAACTTTATTAGTGATTTTACATTATCTTCAATTAGTTAAGTATGTGATTTAATTTTACACAAATAACTTTAACAAATTTAACGGACTGTGAACAATTTCATAAACCCTTGCTAACAAAAAACATTAATATCTGTTATATGTTTCCAAATTGTATGTTGTACCATATATGTATATTTTAACTATTTTTCTTTTTGAAGCGGCCATTAACCAACATGAATATATGTTAAACATATTAAACAAGCTGAGATAATAACTCCTATTTTGGACTAATCAAGGAATATTACAATACACATATTACAAAACGACTAATCGGAGCGAACAAGACGATGGGTCCACAGTGACGTCATGCACTCAAGCTAGCCTGCGCGTGAGCCCTACCATATAATCTAGTAACCTTGAATAAAATGGTTACATGAGCTATTTAGTTTTGACGATTAAAGAATTTTATTGCACCAGTATTCGTGATTTTATGCTATAGTTTATTGTTTTGTTTTGCATTAACAATGCACAACTTGGTGAGACTAATAATATCTTGAAAACATGATCTATTAAGCTTTGACTTTGACGGAAATTATTACTGTCTTAGCGGTGTTGTTTTACTTTATGTACATTGTAAGCCTAGTGAGACTTTGTAAGAGTCAAGATTGGAATACAGTGATATTGTAAAGACAAAATATGGAAAACTTAAAAACAGCACTTTAATTTTTGCAGATCTCAAACTTTTTACCGCTTTATAAAATAATGTATTAACTTAACCTAATAATTAAAACAATAAATGTGTGATGTTTTTCGTGTATAGTGTGTATAATAAGTTACGTTAAAAATACGTTATGTGTACACACGTTTTTCAAAACAAAGTTTATGTGTTCGTGATAATAGTCGTACGTTAATTTTTTTAAACATTATTTTAAGACGTTTTAAGCAGCTTTAAAATTGTTATCCCCTTTAACCACTTCTCTCTCCATTGAAGATATTCATATACAAGAAATACAATAATATGGCTTAGACACTGGATATCTAATCAAATAGAGTTAAAATATAGTAGCATATTGACATGAAAGAAAAATAATCATTTTATTGACATCAATATGGATGGGATTATAAAAGACCATTAATAACATTTAAAACACGTAATCGAAAAGGAAATGTGCAAGGCTGTGTGTTGTCTGAATTGTAGACAATTATTGAAAACATAGACAAATACCCCACTTGTTCCGTGTAAGGTAATAAATGCGGATCTGTATACAAAGTGGATGATAACTAATGACTCAACTGGGAATTCTTTGCATAGTACATATTTCACTAAGAGGAAAGAAGGTTGGTTTAATTCAACCAAACTAAGCAATCATTAATTAACTAAATTAACTTCTTCTTTTAAATTGTAGATTTTCTTTGTATATTGTTGTTATATAAAGTTATTTATTAAACTATTTGTATATTTGAAAGATTTAGGGTATTCCTAAACATTCTTCTATGGTTGATTATTCCATTAATAGTCTTTTACGAATTACTAATACGAATTCGGTACAACGCCAATGGAAATAAGTGTGTTGTACTTCTAAAAGTAGCTGACCGGTTTTATAACAGCGTTATTCATAAAGCTATAGTAGAAAAATAATTATATTGGCTTTAAGAGATATAAATTGACTTTTATAATCATTTTATTTATATTAAAATTATAAACAATAATTTTGTTATATTTTTATTTTACCTGAAAATCAAGCTCTGCAGAATCTACTAAAAATAAAAATAAACTTGTTTTGTAATAAATTAGTACACATCTTATATTTAAATTGTATTTTTTGCCTTAAACCTAACTGGATTTGTTTGTATTGTCAATATTAAGAGTACGAATTTCCTCTTCGCACAATACTACATTTATGTTTACTTGTCGCTTTCATATTTACTTCAAGTTACAATAAATAACTATCAGAATTAGGCAATTCAAATATTTTATATTTTAACTATTACTTCATCAATATCAATTTGCAATTTACAAATTGTAATTGTCGCCTATTTATTTTCTTTGAAGCACTGTAAAAAGTAGGTTTGATATTATTTGTTGATAATGAGTACTTAAATACAAAGATTTTAATTCAATATAATGAAGTTGGAATTTGCAGATATATAAAATTTGAGTGTTAGAGAATATTAATTTTATACATTGAAGTATGGTAATAGCCTATTTTTTGTTGTTAAAATTAGGTATAAATAAAAGAACTAGATTAAACATTTGTAAATATAACATGTAAGCAAAAATCATCTGAAAATATGAGAAATGTTTGTTCCTTTTTCTATTATACTTTACGATACTAAATTTAACGTCTAAAAACTCCTTTGAGTGAAAAACAATATTTTAGAAAATGTATTTTTATCATAAAGGCTTATACTTATACGTTTTTATATACAGGGTGACTCACGAAGATATGCACAAACATTAATAGCTCATTCTACATGTAAAAGTAAAGAAAAAAAGTTATATAAACATAGGTCATGAAATGCTTAGTTAGCGAGTTACGGCTATCGAAAATTTCGCCCAGAATTTTGTACCCTAGGTTAAATAAGGGCCTCCTGGAGTTCTGGGAAGGTAAATTAAAAGGCAAATTCAATTGTTTCTTATGGTTTTTGACCTGACAAATTGAATAAAATAGGTCCCAGAACGGTAAGTTAATTAGTTTGCGAGAAAACCTGTGTAAAATTTAAAATTGAGTCAAAACACATTTTTTTACACTAGGCTAACAATAACTTTATTATTTTAGCAATAAACATATCAAATTTTACAATAAAAATTGTAGACAATTTTATTCTGAACAAAACGGTGCAAATAAGGTATACAGAAAGGGAATAGAATATTTTTTTTTCATATCTCCAGCCGAATAATGAACAGACTTCTTGCAATAAATAATACTCTTTTATTTCTCACCTCTCTCTTACTTTAATAGAATATCTAGAACATTAATCTAGTAATTCTTCATTCAGATATTGAGGTTAGTTAATAAATTGGAAGTTAAATCTATTGACTTTGGACTATCAACCAACCTAGATTCATGACCTGTATTAAACACAAATCAGCCGTAATTTACAATGAATGAGACTTGGAAACAATAGTAATTGTGACACACTCGTAACTTCTGGTACAAGTAAGAAATAAAAAAAAATTGTATTAACAAACTGTACCATTTGATTTTTTAAAAAACGGAGTCACAAATTTAAACAAAATAAGATTAATATTTTTGGATTAAAGTGATAATGTAATGTGTTTATGATTTAATATTATGTCTTTAAGCAAAAAACTATAATATTTTTTCCAACAATATGAAAAATTATAAGTAAAAATTATTCTAATAGTTGAAATATTTAATTGATCATGTATTTTTTTGCTAATTCCCCGTATTTGTTTAATACTATGCATACTACATATTTGTGATAAAACCACCTTCTTCTTAAAATATAAAATAATATGTGCTTTTAGATTTCTTTAAATAGATTTTATATTCTTTTTACTCAACAACTCTACAATGAAAGATTGTCCATGTTCATTGATCCAAAATCAAAACAAACGTGTCCGAAAGTTATAATAAAAAGCTGGAATTTGTGGAGATATACAGAATGTATTATGTACAAGTGTCTAAATGAAAGTTTAAGTCAACAAATTTTAATACGTTGTAAGAAAATTAATAGAAATTGGGAATTTTTAATAAAAAAAATTAAGATTGTACTTTAATATGTCAACTGTCGGTAATTACAACAATACATAATTTCCTTACACGTTTCGTGATTGAAGAATCATATTTGTTTTTATATTATATTTAAATTGTATTCTTTATTAGTTTCCTTTGTTTCAAATATCCTTTTAAATAATTTAAACTACCTAATACTTCAACAAAAATTAATGATTTAGAGCTATGTCCATATTTGAAATTAAATATATAATTATGTAAAATAGATTCGTATGGTGCAATTAATTACTAAAATGTTTGTTTTAATGTGTACTTAAACAATGTTGAATAAATAAAAACAAAACCATTCAATTGAAATTAATTGGAAAAAAAAACTTTGTAACAATTTGCAAAAAACGCGTTTTCTCTGCTACGTTTGGTGCTCATAATTAAAAAAAAATATTAGTACTTATTAGTTTCAAGAACGACAAAACTTCAAACCAAGTCATTCGCTCTGCAATTTGTTTTATACTTGCAACTCCATCAAAGCCTGAATTTTAGAAATAACTTTTAGTAAATGCTTTCAATAGTATCTTTCTTTCATTAATACAATAGTTATTTGTGCAACTAGTGAGCAAAGTGGAACTTTTTTAAACGAGAGAAAAATGTTTAAACGTCAATTTTATCGAGTTAAAAAAAGACACTTTACTCACTAATTGCATATTATACTTTGTCTACAGTTGTTATTTTGTGACAAATAAAATACATACTTCAGCAGTAACACAATTTAATAAAACATTAATTTAATACAATAGTGTTCAAACAAACAATCAATTACAACTCGATCTAATAACCGCATTTTTTTTTTTTTTTTTTCAGATTATTTTAAAACGAACTACACAAAATATAGCAGTAGTGCTAAACAATACATCAACCCTGAGTAGAAGTTCTCACGTCAAAACTGAGGTTCTATGACAAATAAGTTAGGTGTATTGTTGATGAAACGGGATTGCCAACTTCAAAACTCGGCAAACGAAAAAATACTCTCCGTATACATACACTGCATGAATAATTACGGAATGAATAATTACTTCCTTTTTCAACTTTAAAACGTTGTTTTGTTGTGTATTTATGTTATTTTACATGTAACAATTAATCTAAAATACGGGACATTTCCTGTATATTATATTATAAATCAATTCAAATAAACTTAACCTAAATTTCGTTTTATTCGGTTGCCATTCAGAGTGAGCAAAGTAGTGTGCAAAGTAGTGGGCAAAGTAGTGGGCAAAGTAGTGGGCAAAGTGAAACTGTTGAGAAATCAGTTGTTTTGCAAACTAATTTAAATGAACAAAATGCCACTTTTTCAACAACTGTAGACTATAGTTATTTGTGTAACTAGTGAGCAAAGTGGCACTTTTTAAACGAGAGAAAAATGTTGACGCACGAGGCTTGCCGAGTGTGTCAATTTTATCGAGTTTAAAAAAGACACTTCGCTCACGAATTGCACATTATACTTTGTCTACAGTTGTTATTTTGTGACAAATAAAAAATATACTTCAGCAGTAACACAATTTAATAAAACACTAATTTAATACAATAGTGATCAACCTCACAACAAAACTGAGGTTATTTATGAATACTGTATTACAAATAACTTAGGTGTATTGTTGAGGAAACGGGATTGTCAACTTCAAAACTCGGCAAACGAAAAAAAACTCTCCGTGTACATACACTGTCAATCATCTTCATGAATAATTACTTCCTTTTTCAACTTTAAAACGTTGTTTTGTTGTTTATTTATGTTTTTTTACATGTAAGAATTAATCTAACCTACATACGGGGCATTTCCTGTATATTATAAATCAATTAAAATAAACTTAACCTAAATTTCGTTTTGTTCGGTTGCCATTCGGAGTGTGCAAAGTAGTGGGCAAAGTGAAACTGTTCAGAAATCAGCTGTTTTTCAAACTAATTTAAATAAACAAAATGGCACTTTGTCAACAACTGTAGACAAAAATATTTTCCTCGTTGCCTTTATTATAACTCAAACGCTTCTATGGAGACAAAACGCTTGTTGTAGGTGAATATCCCCACTAAAATAAAGTAAATAATTGATTAATAATGTATATAAATGATTCGTGTGACGATATGAAATCTATATGTTGTCTGTTTTGCAACTAATATCCTTCTGCGTTTTGTTTTGTCGGGTTGCATACAACTTCATTCACTTTAATCTCAAAGTCATCTACCACACTTGGTTATACTAAATGAAGTATAATTTTCTGTCATCCTTAGCTTCATCTTATATCGACAACAGTGACACATGTCGGAGGAGGTCCATTACACTTACTATGTATTTAAAGTAATTAAATTCGCATTGAATATAGTCTAGATCTACAAAACTCCCTTTAATTGTCAAGAGATCTCAATACACAAATTAACGCCAGATCCTAAATATAGGATTAATTTGGTACGATTGTTTTTCAAACTGAAACGGATGTGCCTAGTGAACATAACATCAGTTCCAATCACGTCACTCATAGCTGGTTGACAAGTTGTGTTATTTTTGATGTGACTAAACGCTAATGATTTAGCACGTTTAATTGTTCAAAAAAAGAAAAAGCTAAATAAATACGCAAATGAAACTGAAATTCAAATCCTCTAGCGTAGAAATAAAGATAAGACCAATCATACATTCACTCTTACCCTTCGGAAAAGCTCTAAGTAGTACACAAGTAGTCCGTTAAAAAGCGTATCAGCAACGTCTAGACCTCCTGGACTGTAGTAGACCTTCATCAAGTAAGGTCTTGCATGAAGCAAGATTTGTTAACGGCGATCGCGATGTCAAATGAACAAAATCAGACCGATCTCATAAATTCTTTCAACCGTGCTTCTAAAATTATTAAGTCTTACACCAAATCTTCAATGTGAATTACCACATAACACCTTTATTTCTTGAAATAAGAAATGGAAAAATTACGCAATATCCAGGTTTGAAATGCTTTGCATAAACATCAAATGCAGTAGCTTTTGCTTTGTTTAATTTTCATTATTTGTGTTCTAATAGTTTTGCCTGCACTATTTATAATGGCTTGTTAGTAAATAATTAAAATAAAGGAAAATTAGAGAATTAGTTTTTTTTGTAAAATTTACTAGTAAATTGGACTCTGTCTCAATCTTTTTGTAGTTTAGATGTTTACTTTCAGTAATATAAAGCTTGCTTTGAGTCTAACTCAAATGATGATGTTTTAGTTTACATGCTTTTGTGAATGTTTTATATATACATATATATTTTGTTGAATATAATAATTTATATTAAGTCTGTTTTTAAGTGTTGCGTAAGGTTCTCAACTTGAAATTTTGGTTTCATTGTGATGTACAGATCAGCCCAATTTGACCGACTTTTATTTTTGTGTGTTTGAACAAGAAATGTCTTAGATTAGAGGTAAGAATTGGAGTGTACCTAATCTTAAAATAGTTATTATTGTTAATGAAATGAATGATTCCATTTAAGCCACCACACATTAATAAGAGAAGGCCATACAGCTTGAGAAATGAAAGAATCCATAAAAATTTTACGAGAACATACAAACAGAGAAGGGAGTGACCAATCAGAAACAAGTTGAACGACTTTTAGATAGGCCAATAGGAAGAAACGAGAAGGGGGGGGGGAGTGGGATGAGATAGTTGCTTAAAATAACGAGTCCAAGCGTAGAGTAATCAGTACTCTTAAGTGTTTTGAGAATGAAGTATATCCGAAACGTGTTAAAAAACCTGAGTTTAACGAAGCTGGGAAAGGCGGAACAATATACTCATTTTAATTATAATGTTCCTAGTGGAGATAAAAATTATATTGAAATTTTATTTAGAATTCAGACATTTCAAGACTAATAAAGTAAGAATGGTAAAATTTGCATAATCCAATTTTTTCTTTAAACGTATTAACACTAATTCACTGCCACTTTATCTTCTCACCTAATATGGGACGCTGTCTGATTGGGTAATCATAATTTCTTTCCCAAACAATCAATCCAGGCAAAATGTCTTACGATGTAATATTTGGCCCCCTCTATTTTCAAATACTCTGTTTATTTTCAGTAATAGCAAGAAGATTGGGTCTGAGAATGGAACACAACAACGAGTGTGGGAATAGAGAATTATTATGCATAACGGAAATCATAGTGGAGCATATCTCCAACATATATTACAGGTGTAGGTACATTATAAACTAAGTTTATCATGAGAGGTTTGATTTAAATAATCGAATTAAACCAGCCATCTCTGTTCTTAATGAAATATTTACAGGGTTAATATTTCCAAGATGAGTCCATAATTAGTGAAATTAGTGGAATTTGTTACTTCCTAGATATTACACGAACCAAGAAGTTAGGGTTTTTAAGTAACACACAATTGACATTTTCATAAAATATGACTTACTAAATATTTCTCTTTACTACTCCATTCAATGACACTAAAATTAATATACTGACGTCATAAAATGTAATTCAAACCTAATTACATTCAGTTATTTGACTTCTTTTAGTTTGATGATAAAATCAAGATTATAATTTTGTTTATTTATCAACCAATTTATTTTTCTTTAGAAATGTAATAGCTTACGATTTATACGAGCATTATATATTTATACAAATGTTCAAAATGATAATGACAGCAACAAAATAAAAAACCAAACCAAATTTATTTACATAAATCTGTAATACAGCCTCGTCAATGCCTTAGCAGGCGAAACCATTGGTCGGCTAGACTAATAAAAAGTGAAAGTTACAAAATAAAAAAATGTGTTTTATTATCTTTATATTTTTTGGAGAATATTGAGAACAAAATAGTTTAATAAAAAAAAAGTCATCTCAAGTATTACTTAGTACAATGGATATTACAATCATTTAATATTTTGTTCTGAACTGAAAGTTCTATTTATTGAAACTTTACTGGATTTACAATTCCATCATTTCACATTAACCTTAATTTCCAGATCTAACCTCAACGACTGAATTATACATAACCAGAATAATTACAGTATTGTGTATTACAACTAGAAGGATTGTGGATAATGGACTATTATTTAATACAAATACGATGTTTATTATGGATGATCAGAACTGAATCATCTTTTTGGAACGTGTTTACTCCAAGTAAAATAAGAGATTAAAATTATGGTAATAATAAAATTTGAATTTTTTTACACTTAACTTACAGTTGGTATAATTTAAAAAAAAGATTTAAGATGCAAAAGTGTAGTAAATTTTTCATTAACAATAAAGTACCTAATGAAAGGTAAATAAAAAATGAATAATGTATGAACAGAAAAACACAGTTCGTTTATCAAGGAACTGACTTGTAAACAACTAATTCCTGTGAATTTTGGCCTCCATGAGGAAGTTTGTGATTTTTAATGACATTTTTGGCTAAACCTCTATTAGTTACGATGTATTTTACATTAGTTTTAATTTACTTAAGTAATTACTAAAGTAGAAAGTTAGTGGTTTATTGTAGGCTATATAATTTTACTATTTATTAGATATGATTTTGACAGGAGCTATTATATGTAAAAACACGTCTCTGTAAAATACTTTTGTAAGGGATTAAGTACAGAATAAAATTGGGACGCTTTGAAACTTAGCTGTATTTTACCTTTAATTGACGTTTAACGTTATACTATAAAAATAATGAACCAATAGAATAATAATTGCTCTATTTTAAAACCAGTAAACAATTGAAAGTAATCACATCGTAGTTTGTTTGTATGTAGGTTTACTTGTAATTTTTCCATTTTAAAATTAAAACAATTTATATTTTTATATAATTATATGAGAAAAATATGAATTTTAACGTAAAGCATAGACAATGAAGCATGTTCACTGACCCTGACTTTCATGTTTAGATTTTGTATGGGAATTTATGAAGATTTCTTCGTTGGAATATTCTAGAGAAGTTTGATAATCAGTAAGCAGTTTAAAATGTCGTCATTTTTAGCAGGAAGATGTTATGTAAAATCTATAGCAATTGTGGAATGAATTATTATTTTTGAAATGATTTAAACATGACAGCCATTTAAAATAGTACCATAGTTTAGCAAGTATTGATTTCGCAACTAATTTCACCATTTCTAAATGTTATTTTATTTAATGTAAAACGAGTATAGCAAAATTCTTAGTTTAGCAAGATTTTACAAATTAAAACTGGTGAAGTCACATGTTTAGAAACTATGTGGTGTGAATAGTTGAAAATCGAATTTCATATTACACGGCTACACCACGGATAGAAGACATAATGAAACCACATACAAATAGGTTCATTCATGTGGGATGCTACATGCATGTGGATATGTAACATACTTTTTAAAATTCTGTCAATCTGGCCGCATTGTATACTTTTTAAGTATAAAAAACATAAACATTTACCTAAGTGTTATCTTAAAAATTTTATGTGTGCAGAACACCATTAGAAAGCACATACCCATGTAAGTTGTATAAAGAATTACATTGCACGATGTAAGTCAAACCGAAGAGGGTGTACGATTTTAAATTAATGTACGAATACAAAGGCATGAAGATATAAAATACCTGGAGGGACACGTAAGTAATAAAAACTTAAAATAATATTTATAACAAAAGTAAATAAAATACAATTCTAATTACGATAACGTAATTTTGCTTGTTTTAAATAAATGGTTTGATTTACGTATAAATTTAGAATTTCGGCATGAAATAAATCAATGTGATTAAATTGTCATTTGCTTCTAACATGTACAAAATGTTACAGAGAAAATAAATTCTTAAATACTTGTAGGAACGAACCCCCCCCCCATATCGATGTTAATCATATTAACAAGAGACAACTTTCCAAAGTTATATAGTACACTAATAATCTATATAATCCAGATTGTTATTATATAACCTAATTCATATTAGAAGCACTATTATTGTTCGTCTACCACGTATTGTGTCACTCAATACGAGCAATGTAACAATCTATAGCAATAACTTATTAAGTTATGTTTAAACGCTACAACTGAATCAGTTTTCAAAACGTAATAGCACAGGGTTTTATGTTAAGATTGCAGATTAAATGTAAAGACAACATCTAGCAATTGACCTAGATTATTGATACATTGCAGTCTAGACAAAGCAAATTGATATTTCAAATGCTGAGATATATCTGAACTATCAAAACATATACGGTTACATTTGATTTGGTTATTATAAATTTTGTATTGGTTATTTAAATGGTGATGATTTAATGTATACTATAATTTATCGCAATGGAAAGTAAGAATTATTGTATTGCCTTTCAAAATTGTAAAATCTTCTTATTATTTTTAAAAAAAGTGTAGAACATCTCAAATGGAATACATAAAAAAGAAATTAAACCAATGTAAATAACGTTTTAACTCCTTCATGTGGATTTAGATACAAAGTGTAAATATGTAGAGTTTACAACTCAATATTTTCTTGTACTTCTCTCAGTGTCTTCTATGTATAAAAAATGTCTAAAAATTTAGGATTTAAAGATGCACAGGTGATAATTATCCTCAGTTTTGTTTTTTTACATTAAACCATTTTTCTATCAAGTTTAATGATACACTTGCAATGCATAAAGATAGCGAAAACGCGGGACTTAACTATTTCAAAGGATTGAATCGGTGGATATTTCATTCTCTCAAAAGTAGTTTTCGTTCTTATGGTAGAATTTACAATTCAGTATTTCTAATTAGATACTCTGTAACGGATAATCCATCATCATCCATAACTAAACGGAGCTATCAAATATGGCCTATATTATTACAATATAATAAAAAACATATTATATATTTAAGTACACCACACATATAAGTTATACACACGCATAAGAGTATACATTTCGGCTAAGGAAATATCAACAGTTTATACATAATTATTATTGCAATAAATAATAGAAAACGTAAACAAAAGAGTATAAGAGAATGTATTAGCTAATATTTTGTTTAGTACAAACTTATATCTAACACAATAGAAGATATAAATTTATGCAAAAAATATAAATGGTTTTATATGAAAAACAATGAAAAATGTAAATCTATTTTATTATAATATATTATATTATAATATTTTTATTATATATATATATATATTGCATAAATAAAAATTAATATAATATACGATATATATAATAACGAAATTAAATGTTACAAATTATGAAATAATACAATATTTTACAAAGAAACCGCGTTGTTTTAACTTTTCGGAAAGAAAACTATTAACTTTGTGTAACAATTGCTTGATATAATTTAAAACATCTCAATTTTGGTGAATGTTATCACTCACACATTTAAATTAAAACTAGAACTAAGTAGTTGAAGCTTAACAAACAATTTTTAAACTATTGAAACAATTTCAAGAGAGTCTTCCTTGTTATTCATTTTTATTGTCGACATTTATTCATTTTTTAAAAAACTGATTATTAAAAATAATTGTAATATAAATGGAAACTTCAGAAGTTTGAGAAAAGTTTTTATACAATTATATGTGCAATTTTATTGCTTCTTTTGATGTTGAAAATGGACTAATAATTGTTTTGTTTCTTTCTCTGTATTTCAGTTGCACAATGATGAAGTAAATTATTTCTATAACTTTATAAATTTTAGAATAAAATTCTTAAAAGACATATTGTATGGAAATAAATCAAAACATCAAACAAATAATAAGAATGGACGCCTTCAATAATTTAGAAAGCTTCCCATAACACAACTACACCAATGTAATTGAGAGTTTGAATCATTTTCATAATCTTTAGAATGGTAATATTTTTAAAATTGAAAAATAATGCTGTCATGATTGCCATGCAAATAAAATAGCAAGAAAGAGATATCCAAGGCTTCGAATACTCTAATAGCCTCAGAGTTGGAGGAGAATATGAAAAATGAAAAACATTCGTACAATACAAGGTTACTAAAAGTGTATATCCAGTTAGGTTACTCGGGATCGCCGTACTCGTATTAATTACAAGTGAGCCTTTGATTATGATGGTGAGATTTTGATTTTACGATCTTAATACTACTGAATTGTCACACAAACTGTATATAATTATTTTTAAATTACCCAACCAGATCCATCAAAGATGCTTAAACATACGAGTTTATTGTTCTTTCTTTCTATTTTAGAAAACAAATTATTATAACATTTTTCTTTAAACAACTCTCCACAGGGGAAAATTTTTAGATTTTAGACAGGGGAAAATGTGTTGTTAGATTTTTGTCTCGCCAAATCTATTGTTAATGATATTACCCAACTTGTTGAAAGTGGTAGGCGATTTTGAAGCCGTGATTACACATTACATTGTTGGTAGGTCGGTCTAAAATATAGTTGTATTTCATAGGTATATACTATATATATTTCGTGTTTGCAAGTGAAATAATTTTGTGTGAGGGATATAATTTTGTTTATTATTTCAAGACTGTTTTTTAGGCTAATGTTTTGATAAAATTTATTTCTATTTTGAATATATTTTCTAATAACAACAATTTTGGTTGTTTTATAAGGTGGGAAGCATTGGTCGGATGGGCATGGAAAGTTTCGTGGACAATATCTTACCTTGAAGTGATTGATATTGTAAAATACAATCTGAAAGATCTATCTACTTATTGCGTGTTGAATAAGAATAATATTGTTACTGCTGCTGAAAGAAAATTGACAATATATAAAATCCTATGTGTAAATTATACTTAAAACAACTGATATTTAGGAATATCTCAAATGTGAGTTTCTGCAGAAACTCTGACATAGGAACCCCTGAACGTGTTCCTTATACGAAGCAGAAACACAGTAACTAAAGCAACTGAAATAATATTTTGAAGAAGAAACAATTTAGTTGTTATCTCTTAAATATATATTGAAGTTTTTTCTATATTTATTTTATTTTATCTGTTTAATTCAAAAATATAGGAATAGTAGTATTTTTGATTATTTATGAATTAAATATTTTAAAAAGCTTCAAACGTTAATTGCATTTAAGTTGGTGTCCAAGTTTCAAGATAATATAAAATTACTTAATAAAATATCCACAAATATACAACTATTTAGGTTATATTATAGCCTATTATATAATTGTTCGAATATATAATACATTATTTTGGATTTAATGTTATTTGATAATTATGGGTTATTCATAACGTTTAATTGGACACATACTTTTGTATAATTACTAATACATGACGTGTAAAAAAACTCACTATTTAATAAAATATACATCAACTCTCGTTACCAACGTAGAGTATAAAGTTTACCCCAATGAACAGGTCACCTTTTTCTTGGTTGCACTCGTCTAACAATTAGTTTCTGGCCGTTCTTTGCGTAGTGTAGGCCTCTGTGTGGTGGTACTGTCTGATCAAGTTTGTATGTTTTAGCTTTGACTAATCATGTCTAGGTTTATGCTCTATTACTTTTCTTATGTTATAGATATAATATGAGTTTTCAATATGGCCCTAGACTACTAGCCTATGTTGGTGCTTTTCTCTATTATGATCTAAGTTTCAAACTTGATAACGAGAGTTGATATATACTCTCGAAACTTCATTTAATAGTTTTTATGCACACAAATTATGAAAAATGTCCGACGAAACCATATTGTTACGTAATACTATAGTGCTATTATAAAATGTGTGCTATTATATTTGAATAATAATAGGCTACTCTGAAGAAAACATTTATTTAGTTTTACAAGATTTATTTAGTAGATGCACATAACCCAACCAGTAGATATAAAATGAATACATATCAATGTACTTCGCAAATTCAAACAGTTCAAATACAGCCTTCAATATTATGACTAATTTTAAACATTTCTTTACAGAAACCAACAAGACTTCACATTGTAAAAGTAATTCCTTTTTGATAAAAAGTATAAATAATTAAAACAATTTAAAAAATTCAAACCATTTATTTAAGTATGTATGTAATATAAAATTACCGATAATTTAAAATAGACGACATTTTAAGAAATGTGTCATAATATAGAGTCTATCAAACACTTATGACCTGTAGTGAACTTACGATCATTGAAGATGATCATCAATAATCGAAACGTGTTATGTATATAGGCATAATTTATTTTAAGTCGTATAATGTTTTATCTAAAAGTCTTTATCAAACCTATACCTCATGGAAAGATTGCAAAATGTATGAAAATAAAATAAAAGATGAGAAATATTAACAATCATCTTATGAATAAATTATCATAAAGTTATAAATACAAAAGAAGTAAGACTGATAATATGAATGTAATTTATTAAAATTAGGAACACAGATTAAAGATAACACAAGTTTAATTACAATTGTTGATCTTCATTAATGAGATGAAACGTACCACCACTTTAGGAGGAATGTATGTTTGTGATAGCACAAGTAAAGCGCCTAACTTTGGTGGTTGTGGAATGGGAAATTTAATTTGTTCCTTCAAAGTCAACTTAAAATTATGAAGAGGAATTATGTAGAGCTGTTTAAATGAAATTCGTCTTATTAGTCTTTTCCGTTGCTAATATCAAACAGTATTAAGTGAAATGTAAACACGAAATTTGAAATGTATTTTAATTAAAATATTCCTCTCTGACAGGATAATATTTAAAAAAAAAACACATTTCTTTATTACATTTTCTATACCAACACCGTAAAAAAATCTTGTTAAATAAAAATTTTGTTATTGTTTGCAAACCCTCGACTTTATTGGTTAAACAATAACTTTAATGAAATTCTTGAGATTGTTTGTAATCTGGCAACTGTAAATAATTTTGTTTAAATGAAGCAATTAATTTAAAAAAATATATAAAATTTTATTTTAGCTTAAAAGTGCGAAGTCGTGAACCATAAAATATATTAATTTAAAATTTATTACATAATAAATATAGCCTACAACAGAGATTTACATTTACTGTAGCAAACAAAGACAGGAAAGAAATTGTATTTCCACTTTAACTCACGTAATTCAAAAATCATATTTAATTATAAACGTAAAATAAAAGGCGGGAAATTAAAACTTTCGAGAAAGAAAATCATGTTTTCTGTAAGTGGTACTGTATATCACAAATACTGAATTTAGAACTGAGGTAAGCAATATGAAAAATAACTAAAAGTACATAGGGCCTAATTAATGAAAAATTGGATTTTTATTAAAACACTTATAAGATTGCTGGTCGTATTCTCACAAATTGTCATATTTATTTCTATTAGTTTCCTTTGTTTCAGATCTAGTTTTAAATATTTAAACTAATTAACACTATTAAAACAATAAAATTCTTGAGTTTGAGTAATGTCTTACATTAGAAATTAAATGTAAAATAATTCCTATTATTACAATTAGTTATTAAAAATGTTTTAAAGTTGAAATTTTGTATATCATTTTTATCACCGCTAGGAATGTTATATTTAAAATGATTACATTGTTCAACTATTCCCAGCTTCGTTTCTCACGTTTGGTGACGCGTTTCGGATATAGTCCATTCTCAAAACCATTAATAGTACTGATTATCCTAGGCTTGGACTCGTTATTTTAAGAAACTAGCTCATCCTACTCTTCCTCCCTTCTTCTTTCTTTCTATTGGCCAATCTAAAACTGTTTAACTTGTTTCTGATTAGCCACTCACCTTCTCTCTACCTAAGCTTCGGTGGCGAAGCCTAAGTTATTCAATGAGTCAAATTAGTTGTATAATTCAATTTTTAATTAAGGCGTTCCATCGTATATTACAGTTTAATGAGAAACACAATAAATACAAATGAGTTACAATTTTGTAGTTTGCTGAATTCAGGTACAGAATGCGCTACTTTTGGAGGAATCTGACCATGCTCTCCTTAGAGGTACCAAGAATGAGCCGCTCGTAGACTGAACTAGAGCCTCTAATTCTTAGCTAAATTCCCATTAAATGGAGTATTTTGGATGTAAAATCAATGTTGCATACATTTTGTATTGTCAAATTATTATTATTTATAGGGAATCTATAAACTACTACGATAACAAATCAGATTCTTTGGGCTATAGAGAGTAAAATTAAATGAAGAAAAATAGGTCGGCAGAATATGATTTATTTTTTAAATATCTTTTTGTTTGTCTCAGAAAATATATATCTGAGTTAGTAATACATATTATAAATTATTTAAAACACATATTTCAGAATTAATTTGTATAATATAGATGTAATAAGTGTACTCATATCGAAAGAAAAAAACACTCAGTTATGAAGTTCTGTGGACATTATTTTTCTTTCTGAAAGATGAAAAATATCCCATTCAATATCGGCTTATAAAAAAAACCCATAAAATAAAGACACCTGTAACTCGAATACTCTAATACGGTATGGATCGGAAAGACCAAGAGTAGGTCAAGAGTGACCGACGAAAGAGAGCGATTCCAACCCAAGTACATGAAAAAAAGGTGTAGATACAGGTAGGTCTCCTCAAGATTGTTAAACCTCCTACCCACTAAAGTAAGGTACTGTGGATCTGTAAGAACTTCAAACGGCTGACATGCAGTTCCCCCGGCGCGGCGGTTGAAGGAATTTATTAGGGTCCATAATCCTGCCCCCCAAAAATGTCTGCAGTTCCCCCGGCGGTCACTCACAACCTAACCTGAAGTAATTCTTCATCTTCATTACTAACTATACGAATACTGTTTAGAGCGTCATGAACTTCCGATATATTCTTCGGTAGGGGAGGTAACTGTTGCCGTTTTTTCTTGTACAAGTTATTTTTTATTGCATTACATAATTTATTTGTTGCGCTAGCAAATAACGTTAATACAGAAATGACCGCCGGGGGAACTGCAGTACACCCAAAAAGGGGCTCCGGGGGAACTGCAGATACCCTTCGGGGGCGGCCCCTGATCGCTGGGGGAACTGCAGAACTCCCCTTCAAACAATGTTAGCTTTTTACCCTGAGCAATAATTTTTTAAAATATTAACGTTTAAACTATTATTAGAAATTACACAATCATGTCGTAGGAAAACAGTAAAGTCACAAATTAGTTACGTGTATTACATTTTCTTTAAATAATTTTATTAAAACAAGATTTCTGAATTGTTAAGATTTCAAACGCTTTGACGTCTTATCTTGCCAACCTAAGTAAATTAATATTACAATTTCACTACACAATTTATGTAAAGAAGCAAAATCTCTCCTCAGAGAGTCAAATTGATGTAAATTAAATTCTCGTTTTAACCTCAATCCTTTGTTCTATAATTTAACACGGTCAATCTTGGTATTAAAAGGCCATAACAATTCAAAATGTTAAAGTTGAATAAAGTTACAATGTTGTAAAATCTTTGCGTCCTCTCCAAAGGAATTTTTAATTAATTTAAACAGATTTAATTGGCTTTTTATATGTTCCATTAGCAATTATATGAGACAAAATAAAATATCCAAATACTCGAAATGGGATTACTCTCCGTATTTTACTTTTGTATACTGTGTCTGCAACATTTTACAAGAGTTCCGTATTATTGTGGATTACTTCTTATTTGGATTATTATAGTTACACTATTTTAATGTATACATTCATGTTTAAATAATTATTGTTCAAACGAAAGATAATACAGTCAATGTTCAATCATTACCAAAACAGACCCTTTACATGTAAATAATGAAATTATTTAGATGACTTTTACAGTCAATTAAATGTCCTACTGGGTCCTGTATATATTAAAAATAGTTACTGTTATTTATATGTTAATAAATGAATACATCTGTGTAAAAGTGTATAATAACGATAAAACCCAAACGGATAAAACAATTTTTACCAAATTTAACTTTTATCTTGGTGTATTATGTTACTAGAAAATTTGTAAGTTATAAGGAAAATATGTGTAATATGTTAATATTTAATTCCGGTATTTATAATAATATCAACATAAAGATTGTAAACAATCTGAGATATTTAGTTTTAAATCAAATGTTGATAACTTTGATATATTTTCCAGATATTTTATTTCTTATATTAAGATAAAAAAAAGGTTAGCCAAAAATACTAGAAGTTCTATAAAGATTGTATTAAGTTTAACTTAATTCTATAAATTGGAACGAAATTACATGAAATCGGTCATCTTAAAGTGTTTACTGGAAAGTACTGTAAATGATAGTGAACATTATTGACTAAAACTCCTTTAGAAAAAGGAGTACTCCTTGTACAAGTCGTATACTAATACAAGTATTGGGCAAAGATATAATTTCGTAAATTAAATATACATAATATATATATATATATATATATATATATATATATATATATCACACACTAAAAAAAACATTTGTCTAAGGGATGGTGTTTTGCGTAAACCAAACTAAAGTATCTAAAGTATCTTAGAATACTTAAAAACGTTTTTGTTGTCTGTTAGTCGTTCTTCTTCTTCTTATTTTTCTTTATTGTACCAAATTCTGTAATAATTAACAGACGCATTTCATCTATTTAATTTCTTTAACTAGTACCAAAACCATTTAAAGCAGTTCATCCATGTTAGACACATCTCATTTGGTTTTTTTTTAGTTACCACATGATATATTTAGAGACGGTGTATTCAAGTCAAGAAAACTATGAAACTACCACAATATTTCAACTTCAAGATTAATTAAGAATGAAGTTAAGATTTACTTTTTGGTCAATAAAATAATTAAAAACGCGACCAAGCTATTCAATCAGTTTGGCAACATTTAAAAATATTTCAAAATGTGATATCCTACTCATTTTAAGATTGCTAATTTTCAAATAATCTATAAGGCATTCATTGTTTTGTTATTTTTTAATTTTAAGACCAATCTAATTATTATTATGTTCGTTAAAATCAAAGCTGAACTATGTTCATGCCGTTTTCACTAACCTTTCACTACCTTTAGTGGTCTAATTGTGCACTAAGCTAAATATTTTTAATTTGTTTTTAAAACTCCTACATTATCGAGAAAGAAAAACTGAAAGAAAATCGAAGAAATTCAGTAACCTACTATCCTCCCATTCAAAATGCATGGATTGGGAAATATTGGATGTTATATGATTAATTTAAAAAAAATTAACTATTTCTATAAATTTGAAGCAATGGACAAATATTTACAACTACATTTTAAAATTAAAGTTCTAATAGTTTAAAAAGAAATACGTTTTTAATAAACCGAGAAGAAAATATAGAAAGAGAAAAGATTACATAACAGTAGAAACAATAGATTTATTGATTCTTTGCTCATTTCTTAAAAAGTATTCGCAGTTTAAAAAATAAGACATATTTACAATACTAATCATTTGAGTCATATGTTTCTATGGTATTTTATGATTATCTCGTACCAAAGAACAAAGTTGTTCCAGAGAGTTCCAAATAGACAGTTATATTAATTTCATAACAAAATTAATAGCTGGGTTTATAAATAATTGCTGAAATATAATTACTAATTTATTATACAGTAGACTCATGGCAACTAAAGTAAACATTTAAAGACAAAATTACAATTTCTTAATTTACCGAAATAATTGTTTAGTTATTTGTTAATATGCACATATATTTGCTTCTAAACCAATAAATGACATGTGCTTAGACGAAAATAAAAGTAAAATTATGAACACTTTAATTGTATTCCTTGCTTAGTAACACATGCTGCATTGTTAAATATTTTAATAGATAGCGTAGATAAAATTATATCAGGGTTATAAAAGTGTTTTTCTTTAGAAAAAATATGAAATTTATAGAGGTTTAAATCACAGTGAGAGATTAGAACCATTATTACGCAACCAATAAAAAGTATAATTCACAAACTAATGTGGATTACATAATTTAAAACTTTAAGCTGGGAAGTTTGTTCTTCCCTAATTGTTTACTCTCCCCCACAATTACATCATTGAAACATTAAAAATGTATCTATCATTCTCTAATATAGAATTTGGAGAATATATATAAGTGTACAACTTATATATAGTACAACTTTAAAATTATCACCAGTTTTACCTTTTACGATGATAGTGTCCACACTTGTGCGAATTAATTAGTGTAGACAAAAATTTATATTTTATCAAGAAATTTGACTACTTTAGAAGTTCAAAGTTATAAAAAAAAATAGGAAGATGTCTGGAAATCCACAATTTGCGTCGTCTTTACACAACAAACAGCTGAACTGAAACTATTTTCACTTTAAAATGATCTATTGGTGCACTACATTTCCTACTATTTTAAATTGTATAACCAATATTATTATTATTAATCGTAACAATTACATAATTATTAATCAGAGTAGTAATAATGTGCATAAAGATTTTCAACATTGTATAAATTATTTCATAAAATGTTTATAGAAGAAAAATTTTATTTTGACTTTTATCATATAATAATTCTTTAGGAAAAACTAACATAATAAGCCTATATTGATAAAACTTCACTTTTCCTCCTTCATTTATTCTTTACAAATATTTAGAAATCGCATTTCATTCTTGTATTGGTAGAACAAATTACTACTCCTTGGATTACACTGGTGTCTCATTTCTAGTTAACAACAACTTGTGAAGTAATCAAATAAGCTGAAACGTTAAATCCGAAATTTAACTAATTTTTAAAGCCAAGTCTAAACATACAACAAATTTGTTCGAAAACTACTAAATTCTCTATTTATAAATAAATATACTGCCTATATGTAAACATAATATATCTAAATACCTAAGATTTAATTATTTTTACCAATCTACTCTTCTGAATAAAATCAGTGGACATTAATTATGATAACCTCAGATTTTTCATAAAGGATATCATAGAATTACCAAATGAAATATAAACACACATGTCCACGAAAAAACATTTTATTTTCTACAAGACGACATTTTGGTCCCTAGCTCACCAGTTTTAGTTTTTTACCGGTACCTTTGAGCAAATTAACTATAAAAGTATAACAAATTTTTACTTATGAATAATTTTTTAAAATTCTAAGTCTAAAAATTATTAAAATGAAAAACTAGAGATTAGTTAACAATATCACTTTAAACAGTTATTTATTAATTATTATAATACAAAATCATATTTCAAATATTTTTAATTAGTCTTTGATCTTTAGTAATTACAATTGAAATAAATGTTCAATTCAAATGCCTCTAGGCTTAGCTCAGTCTATATAGTAAATTTATATTTAGAAATATATTTTTAATTAGTTCAATTAATCTCGGGATAGGCACTCGGCTGGGATGATTGTATTATTTTATTTTTAAAAACGCATATATAAATTGTAGTGAAAGTTTATTAAATTTTGAAAAAAAAATTTAAATATTCAAGTTCTTATAATGGTTACTTAATAGTTCTAGGCATTTAATAAGGTTCCTTTTAAGTTGATAAAAAAAAGAAAACGTTTAACTGTTATTAGACAGAATATACCAAGTTCTGTATTTGCATTACTTTTATTCACTGTATAAAAAAACACTTATTAATTATAAAAAAACTTTGGAGGTGGAATTTTTGGCTTCTTGCTATGTCGAATGCTACAATGTTAATAATAATTTTCATATCTAAGCGGGTTTTTGCTTCGTTGCGGAGGGATCTCTTCTCTGCATCGTTTGTTGAAGTGCCAATCGTCTTCCGCTGTTGTATATAGTCCTGGTATTTTATACCTTTTCTGGATATTAGGCAATTTTAGATTATACTGATACACTTTTACATTCATATTGTTTATAATAATTCAATTTATGGGTTAATTAGTTGTTATTTAAATGGTTAAATTTTTGTTTCTAATCGCGATTACAAATATCAGCTGGGCGTATATTTACTAATTCATTCGATAGGGGCTTTGGCTTTTTATTTTACCCTAATTTTATTTCTTCTTATTTATTAGTTTATAATGCTTAGTCTCCGATGTTATTTGTGCTGTTATAAAAGTTAGAACAGACTAAAATAGCCAAAATAATTGCAATGAGGAAATGAAGTCAGGACGTGAGTCCAATGTCTTCATAGTATAGCAATTACATACATTATTTTACCAATAATTACAATATAACAAATTACTTTACTAGTTGAACATTAAAAAACAATAATAATAAGTTTTTTATCATGATTAAATACTATATTAAATACATGTAGAATTATTTATTGCATGTAAAAATTAAAAGCCATGATCTAAATAAAACTTTAAAATTACCTAAAAATCTGTCACTTTAAATATAATGTTGGTTTTAAATCTATCTGACTTTCTTTTTTAGACAATAATTAGGTCGTAAATAATTTCCATTTCCAGTAGTCCTATTCTTAATATTCAGAGAAAACGGAATATAAGAAATTTGTATTTTTCAAACTACCAGCAAAAGCACTAATGGATCTGCGTAGAAAGGAAAGTGAACTTTACCAGGATTAGGGCATCAGTTGCTTAACTTATTGTTAAAGAGGTCAGTTGCGCATTTATATTGAGTTTATATACCAATAAGCATTATATCTTTCTCCTTTTTGCTTATCTCAAATTATTTTTAACGTTTATCCGTTTGTCACTCCTTTTGAATCTCCTACAATCTAGATGAAAAAAACCCGCAATATAAAACAGCAATAATATTGTCATTAAAGGTACCCCTACATGTTAAAAGTGATTGCTTCTAAACATCGGACTTTCATAACTTAAGTTGCTTAAAAAGACGTTTTATTGTTCAGTTGTAGAAGTTTATGTGTCTATAAAGTCATTGAATCACCGTATTGGTACATCGTAAAGATAAATGGTTTGCACGTGTTTATTGAATTGTCCACAAAATGTTGTGAATTGACTATATATAATGATGTCAAATAATCATTCAGAAATACTATACACAGTGACATGTTAGAACTTCTTTTAAATACAAGGAGTTTTAATAAAAGATATCGCTAAATAATTTATGACAAGTGTGTGAATTTATGGCTAGTCATAAAATGAGATTTATAGACTCAAGTGTAGCATGGTTCTAGGTTAATAGTTATTAATGTATTATTAGCATCTTAATATTATCCTATGATAAATACCCTTACGTTATTGCTGTAGTTTGCAAAATATTAAACAATTTAATTAATGGTTTACTTAAAGAATAAAATAATTCATCTAGAGCAAGGAAATTAAATTAATCTACCGGATTGCGTTGAAGGAGTGAAATCACGTTGAAAATAATTATTTGGCAACAAGTCGAAGTGTTACAAACTTGGGTATTAAAATTCATTGTGTACAATATTTCAACAATTTATATGGTTTAATGTTTAACTATATTTTTATATTGTACCATTTATGATTTAGTTTCCTCATGCAAATAATTGAAGTAAATTAAAATGTCCTTCTTAAGAAATAACTTGGAAAAATTTATGGAAAATTGCATTCGCATGAAGAATCACATAGCAGCTATCTCTATTGCGCAATCTTTCTGAACGTCATATGTAATGTTAATTTAAAAAAAAAATCCTAGATGAAAAAAACCTATAACAACTTCTAGGCTTAAATATATATTTCAAATTTTACTTTTTGTTTAACGTCTTTATATTTATTCTAATAACGAAATCAACCATTGTTTTTACGAATTCACAGTTATTTTTCGAAATATTCTAGTAGTTAATTATTTCTTAACATACAGATATTTGGAGGTTGAACCTTATTTTATGGTGATGAACAGTGCATCAACCAATCCACTAAACCATGCAAACCATAAAATCTTATGTGATAGAGGAGATTGTGTAGTATGCAATATTTAAAGTTTTAGATTTTAGATTTATAACTGGTAGCCAAACTTTAATTTTGGTAAGCCTTAACAAGATGGTAGCCAAACATGTGTTTTTGAAACTGTCTATTGATTTAGCCACACAAAGAATAAATTTAAAAGATGTTTTCATGTTTCTTACCAACTCATTCATTAAAAAAAGGCAATTTAGTTTTTTAACAATTGGACTTTTAAAGGATTATGGCGGGATTATTTATGAACATAAAATGTAATCTTAAGGTGTATCATTTTATTTTAAACATTGAAAAAATAAAATAAATAAAGATAAAAATATGTTTTTGATATAATACCCTTTTTAACACATTAAATTAGTTCCGCAATATGGTTTTACTCTATTAAAAGAATATACACCACATCACCACTATTAGGTATAAGATTTTTTTTTAAACTTGGAAGATGGCCCTTCTTTTAATTAGTATTAGTAATGATAGCAATACATACTATGTGTTGCTATCCATTACTAATTCTGAACCAATAATGTTCCTCTCAAACATGTAGGTCTTCTATAAACCACGGCTAAATATCTATTTTTATTTACTTAATATTAATGCAACAAACTTTAAATTGAGAACCCTTTGCAATAAATTAATGTGCACTAATGAAAACCACATTTAGATAATTTAAGTAATTCACAATATTTAAGTTTCAAGAAGTATTCAATAATTTATCCCAATCCATATAGTATATTGAGTTACGGCGTTATTTAATATAGTACTGAATTTTCTATAAAATGAAGCTAAAAAAACATTAATACACAATTTATTTAAAAAAATACGTCTAATATAAAAAATGTCTACAATAAAAAATATAATTATAATAAAATATCGTTCTACAAATATTACTGAAATAAATATTTTCAATTTTGTAATATGTAATCTGGTAATTAAATATGGTGTAACTATTTTGAATATTAATATAATATTTTATAATATCTATCATGTTACTCTTTTCTTCATTGGCAATAAGTTAGAAATTTAAACGTTGTTATTAAAAAATCCTCTCCCTTAATAATAGTTTATAGGCTTAATAATTATACACAAAATAATAAAATATATGAAAATCAATAAAGAAAATTATAACTACTAATATCATTATTGTTACAAGTTACATATTTTACACATAAAAATATTATTCAGTTTTACAAAAAATAAATGATTTGTTATTGTTTTTGTGGCTTAAAGACGACAAAATGATAAAGAATACGCTTGTCTCTCTTTCTCTTCCTCACTGTGTTGATGTTTTGCTTAGAACTAAAATATCTTAGCGATACAGTTATTTATTCCTACTTTGAATAGGTGATTACCTAATAAATTGTCAAATCTATTTCCAAATATGTTTGATGTAACTTAAAAAGGTACTCCCGTTTACTAGATTATAGTAGATTGAAGCCCAAGGTCAAAATTTAGACTCGATAAGACGATACATTCAAGTAACAGTCCTTAGTGATAGTAAGGAACAAACAAACAGTACACTATATCTCGTAGACATTTATTAGTCACAGGTTCCATACCTGAGACACACGACGCCCAACTTGGGAACATCCAAATTAAACCTTGACAATAATAGTAGAGTAATTTATTTCTCCTAATTACTCGCTAACTATAATTTACAACTATAATCTACATGGAATGATGATAACAAGTTGTGAAGGGTGATTAATTTTTTTGTGAAAATTTAAAATCCTTCGTGACATTTTAATATATGTAAACATTTTAAAGTTTTTGTTAGATGAAAAACTACATTTAAATTTAGTTAGCCTAACCTAAATGTAGTATAAAATTAGCAATTTGTCATTTAAATAGGGCAATAAGATCAAGACTTTGAATATTTGGGTGGGCTAATTTGTTGGTAAACACCAATTTTCAATGTCAGATTTGTGTCGACACAATTAAAAAATAAGCCATAGTACTACTAAGTTTCACACAACGTGATTGAATGATGAATAACAATTTTGATATTATTTTACTGCCTTATTAAATTGAAAAAGAAGATTTTAACTTTACAAAATATCAAGTCAATCAAATTAGAAAGTAACATGAACTGGTAACAGTTCTGAAATAGTAAGTTTGTTTATTAAAACGCGTTTTAACAACAAAGTCGCCATCTTCAGTCATCCACGAGGATTATTTTTGTATAAGAATATACAATATATTTTATTCTCATGAATAGTATGCAAATTATTATGTATTATGTATATTGCAAGAATTATATTATTTAAAAGCTAATAATTTTATAGAATCTAAAAATGTTTAAATGCATGCTGTATAAAGAGAAATCTATGAGACGGGATTTTGTATACCTCTTTGAGATGTGAATAGAAATTTAAAACATCTGAAATTTATATTTAGATTTCAATGAATCTAGGTTAAATGACTGACAAGTTGCCTTTACATATAATTTGCACATTTATTGTAAAATACTATTTTTTTTTATTTGAAAACTGATTTAGTTTTACTGTTTGTATACACAAGTTATTGTTCTTGATTTTCACGTAGCAAGTATACAATCCCATACGTGACTTGTCCTATGTATTACTTTATGTAATTAAAATCTGCATCTATTAGGAACTTCGCACAGCTGTATTTTGTTAGTGTAAGTGTTTGATTGGAATTTGTGGCACATTGTTAATATTACACAAACGTCTGCTCTTACTTGATCCAAACAACTTGACAATTCGATTACATTACACTTATTAACGTACTATACTTAAAATGTATCAATGTTGATGTAACCAAATATGCAATATTATTTTTTGCAGTGTTCTCTTACGATAGAATGTTTCTTTTTGAAACAATGTAGTTCATTCATATCTGAATATTTAATATATACCATAAGTATTCCCGTTGTGAACTAATAAGCTTAATTTGGTATATCAAATTTTTATAGAGAATGGTTTTGGCTTATTTTAATATTGCTTTTAACGAGAACTATATACGGTTTGCATAGGTTTAAAATAATAACTATACTATTAATTATAGTGAAATTAAAATAGTCCAGAATTATAGAATGGAAATATTTAAGAACCTTAATACATTTTGAAAAAACTTTAACCTTTTTACAATTATATATACCAGTGAAACAAGGTTATATAATGTCTTTGTATCCCTGAACACTATTTTGTAATATTTTATGTTATTGTCTTTGTAATTTAAGGCACAGTTAAAATTTTAAAATATAAACAAATACATTTCATAGTATTTTTATTTATAAAAATGATTTTCATAAAATTCAACCAACTCTAGTTTCTGGCATGTCTAGACGTTTATATTTGGAATTAATTCAAAACAAAAATATTAAGTCATATTTCCTTATGCTGTTAAAACTTATAAAATTATCTTTGAATTAAGGTGAATAAATATATAAAAAATCCACCTAAACGTGGAAGAATTATTCATACTTTTTGTATGTTTATAAATTTATCAGACATATAATTTCATATAAGGACCTTCAAATTAAATTTAATTGCCGGTTACAAATTGTAGCCATTATGCCAGAAATATAATACACAGTTAATTAAATAAAACAGAACAATCAGATTTATTTAATTTTCGCATTTTACAATATAATTTCAGGAAACAAATTAATTTATGCAATTTCCATAAACGATTACAATGAAATAACACTGCAATAAAACAGAAAGAAAAAATGAGAATATAAAAGAGAATATTACTTGATAAACCCTATGTAATAAAAATTACTCAACTTCTACACTAAAAATATAAATAAATGTTGTTTGTAAACAAATTTGGTGATGTGGCTGTAGTTAATTTAAATAAAATAAAATAGCAAAAAGCTTTTACTATACAGTTTTCAGCTAGTGTTAATGTAAGTAAAAACAAACCTAAATTTGAGAGAAAATCACCCAGACTTACCTATTGATATAATTGAAAATACATAAAATCGTACATTAGATTTAAAAAGAATCTGTTGTTTCCTGTCTTATCGCTTTATAAATAAGCTGTAATTTTGTCTCTCTTGTTTCAGTATTGATTTTCTTCTAATTTAGGTTTAAACTATGTTATTTCGACCATATGTTCATTAAGTTTTATAATGATTTAATATCGTTAGTTTATTTTAACATAGAAGTTTATAAAATCTTAAATGAAAATGAATTCATAATAAATAAAAATCCAAAAAATTAATGCCACAATTATATTAAATGAAATTCTATTATATCCATCCTCCTTATTTTTAAAACTACGTGTTAGGTTATTGAAATTAAATTAAAATTCTTGGTTATTTTGAATTAATGACATTTGAAGTTTTACTAAACGTAACATTATTGTCACATAATGTAATTTGCAACAAATAGATTTATCGTATACATTTTCAATCATTATTTCATCATTACTAAAAAAAACTAATTGCAATTTTTAAATCAGTTTAATTTCGCAGAATAATGTATGATCATTGATATTAATATATATATATATATATATATATATATTAAAAGGTCATGAAAACAGGTGTTTATGTTAAAATATATCACGTTTATTTGGCGACATATTAAAAAATGTAGTAAAAATGATAATTATGAAATAGATTAATTAATTAATAGATTAATTCGAATTTGCCCCTAACCACAATCACTGGAAAGTTTAAAATAAAACACAATTATCTGATTGATTGTTCTTTATTTATTATTTCTACTAAATGCCCTTAACCTTGCTAAGTTTCTAGTGATTGTGGTTAGGGGCAAATTTGAATCATTATTGTGAATTTCACCACAGTGCTCAACAAGATTGTGTCATAAAATACATTGTTTGGATATTAATTTAAATTTTGAATTCTGTTTCATTGTCTTGAGTGGAAAAGGAAATATAAATCATATTTCATGTAAACTTGATACCTTTTCAAGTTGAAAATATAGAAACCATCCGTACTAGTATAGTGTAAAACAATAAAGTTATGGGATAGGAATCTACGAAAAAATTGTATGTTAACTAACTGCTCAAATGTGAATTCTTAGAAATTGTAATAAAATAAATCAAGCCAATAATGATATACATTATTTATTATAACTTCAGAGTCGTATAGAACAAGTTCAATAAATGAGATAAAATTTGTAAAACGTTTAGAGAGCAATTATTTTGCTGATAATTTGAGGTAGAAATTACGATGAATCATAATTGTTGTAATGAGATTTGTCAGTTAATGTCATTTTAGTGGTAAGAGAAAAATGGAGGATGGGAGAATAGCCTAATTAATTTAGGCATAGACAAATAAGTTACAAACATTAAAATAACAAAATTTAATTTAAATTTAATAAAAATAAAAATAACATAGGCCTATCGGTACATTTATTAAAAAGAAAACAAATGTCTCTAAAGTTAATAGTACATGATAGTGAAAATAATAATAAAGTAAATATTGAAATACAATTTGTGATGGGTGTTTTTTAAAGGTGTTATTTAAAAATATATGATAAAGTTAAAAAAAAAAAAAAAAAAAAAAAAATGATATGTAGGTATTTTCGATAACTCTGTCTTTATTATGCGTATTAATGTGTGATTTTAAAGCTTTAAGTACAGTGAAGAACAGGAGGACATATTAAAAATCGTTATCAGACTAATAAATAATATAATAATAAATGTAAGCCACAATTTAAGAAAACAAAATTTTTTCCATAAAATTTAAAATGTGTAATTAGTATAATACCTTTGGTAGTTAAACAACAAAGGCTAATGAAGACCCTATAACAACAACAAGATAGGCTATAGAAAAGTCTGTAACAACGAATCCGTTATATGTCCAATTATATGTCTGGTGGGAACATTATTATTATTTGAATAGCAGCAATAAAGTGCAGTATCAACATATAAATATGTATAGAGATTTTTTTAAAGCCCAAGAGCATGTCAAACCCCAACAGACACATTGTAATTTTCTCTGCAAAAATAATTGCTTTTTCCACAATCACTAAAGTAACGATGTGTAACGATGGTGTTGTTTGAAGTGGGATTGCCAATTATTGGCTGTCAGATTAGATTGGAAACACAGTTAATCAAACGCTTAGGAATATTTTAAATATAATAAATTTTACAATATTAACTGTTAGAATATAATTAAGTAGATGTAAAGAAATATAAAACAATAAACAAACGCTCAATTTATATAAAACTAAAATATTCATAACACAAAAATAAATAAATAGAATCATCTCTACTGATTTAAATTTAAGATAATTGTATTTACTTACGGATATTTAAACAAATTTAAATAAATAGCCGTACACAGTTTTGAAAGCAATAAAAAAAAATTCGTTTATAAATAATACTAATAATTACAGTGTTTTTGCTGTAAATTAAAATTTAACTATATTTGTCGATCAGCTTTTATTAAAAATTACAACAAATTTAGTCGAGTTATCTGCCTAACTAAATACAAAATTAATTTAACGTTCTTGAAGTTTAAAAATTAATGTTTCATTTACCGTAATAAATCATTTTTTAACTCAATTTTTTATTTCTTGAATACAAGAAACTATTTTTTACTTTCTTTGAACGGTTTTTGATCAATTATGAACATCCTTATCAATAAACCGAATTTTTCTTATTTATCTATCTTATACGGAGAATTATTTGAGCATTATACATTCTTTTGAAATTTAGAAGGCAACGCTATTTATTTATGAATCATTAAAAATATTAGATATCTTTGATTTATATTCTTTGATTCCGAATGGAGCTACAGGCTTTCACGAATATTACGTGTCTGATATATTACTACCATTGCTGCTATTCTTCCAGGTCTCTTCAGATGTTCTTTACCTTATTTACTCTCTTTCTACGTACTTTCTACAAGTAATTCTGTATATTCTGACCCCCCCCCCACACATGTTATACTCTCTGGCGACTAAGATGTGAATAAATAAGAAAATGGTTACATTCTACATTTTTACGTTCTTACAACTAACTTTTAAAATGACATTTTCCAAACGAGCTTTTAGAAGCATTCAATTTTCATTTAGGTATCATGAAATACAACCTCCAACTATACTCTGATATATGTAATTTAAATGGGAAAACAAACAAATAGCACTTTATAAGTTGCCCTGATTAACCCCCATTTGAATGAGAAAGAAAAATGTGTAAGTCCATCCCTTGCCCATACACATTCTCTGGTATCAGTATAGATATAAATAAAAAATCAAAAACATCTGACAATTTTAGTTGAAAACTCATTTGATATAGCTTGTAAAACTCTTGATATAGCTTGATATAGACTACGCTTGTCAACTCTATGAAATGCCTCTTTTAAACCCATAAAAAAAAGTAAATAAATTACCTATTTTTTTATCCAATTTCATACTAATTGTAGAGTTTAGACCAAACAGATTAACAGCAGTAGAATATTCAAAATCCCCAATTGGAATTTTTGTAAGGAATTTAAACTATTTAACCATTTATCTATTTTATTAAGAATCACTCCCGTAAAAGCCTCTCCAGTAGTATTTTCGAAAATAATCCTCCATAAATTATCCATTTTATCCAATTCTTTTTTTGTGAGGAGGAAGGTGTTGGAACGTCGTTGAACTCAGATTGTTTTTATTATCTCAGAGTTCAATTCAATTATTGTGAAATCAGAATCCAAGAATTCACTATAAACTATTCATATCGGGTGTTCTATTGGACAATATCAACGACTTAAATTTTTACTAAATTAAAAGCTATCCCTTACGTTATATGATATTGCATTTAACAGGACTTTTACAATTAAAATTTTATACTAATGACAATAATTCTGCAGAATCCTAAACATTTACTTGTAAAATAAAATAAAAAATTATTTTAATTGAATTATTTTAATTTATATAAGAACTTATAATTCTTGTTTGACATAATGTAACCTATTCTACTTTCATCATGTCTCATTTAATTTTTTTTAATTATATGCCCAATGTTTTTTACCGTTCGTCGTTCATTGTCAAACCATTTTCTCCCCCAATAAACCTAGGGTTACAAGTCAATACAGTTGTTCATCTTGCATTAATTCAGAGTCTACGACCATCTCTTAATCAATAGTTTCTTTCAACATATCAGCAATTTTAGTATGATATATACATATATGTATATTTATTCAGATTACTCCAAATTAATTTTGGTAGTAAATAAACCATATTCGTCTGTTTCAATTGAGTAATATTTCTCAGTGGTTTTCACCGCTTGTGGTCACTAATTAAACGTGTTGCAATCTATTCTAAAATTAATTACAAAACTTGATAATTTAAAATGATATCATACTGTAATCAAATTATGTGAAACTTATTTCAATTAAATAATTAAAACTTGAAATGTTTTAATTTACACTTGAAGGTATATTTATGAGTATTTTATACTTTGTAAGGATTAAAACTATTTAAGTATTGATATGTCTTTGCCTCTAATAAGTGTGGATGAGATTTGTTTACCAAAGCATAGTTTTTCAGGATTAAAAAAAATCTTGTGGATAAAATGTTTAGTTTTTAATAAGATGAAGAGTTTGCTTATTGTAGTCGTGTTAGGCTAACATCGGTAGTGATATGTAGTTTTTTAAAGACGTAAGGCGGTCTTGGACAATATGAAGTACAACTAAGGTATTATTAACAGGATTTTGTAAAGTTAATATAAAAGGTTACAAAATAAACAATTTGTTTAATTAACAAAATGTAATTTTAATGTAAGTAGTGTATTTTTACGTGCAGATACATATAAGACGTTAATTCAGACTCATTGTATAATGCAGTGTACGGATTGAAGTTTCCGTGATAATTGAATCGCCAAACAATCTTTCTGGCTAAATGGAATCTTGGTTGTAGTTTTATAGTTAGAGGTTCCCTAACTATTTATTAAATATAGAATCTAGAATTATATTTGTTCACGTATTAAATATAAATATAGGTTGTTATGTTCTATTTATTAGATTGTTTATGGTACTAAATATTTTAAAACAATTAGTTACGTCAATTGTTATAAAACGTTAAATTTTCCTAGGATTTCTGTTTTTACCGAGCACATATCTGTAAGAGACCAACTACCACTACCTTTTACCGCCAAATATATTAACATTTTTATAGTGCATTATTAAATGAGTACAAACAATTAATATTTCTAAATACTTTATACTTTTAATTAATTCAGATACGCAACTAATTTAAATACACTAACTTTTTTCCCACTCATGTCGACAAAATTTATATTTTATTTGTTGTTTTATGAAAATTTATTCTATTTTGTATACCAATTAAGAGTATTTATTCTGAATTTTCATGGGAGAGGTGAATAAAATGACAGTTTTTAAATAATACAGTTCAGTTGTTTCCAATATATTTTCAACCAATCTCCATACTCGGCTTTAAATAATATATATTGGTTATTAAAATTGGGTTACATTAGAGAGGTACATTATTAACCTAAGTCATATAAATTAAAAATTTTGTTGTTTAAACGTAAAATGGGTAACTGAAGTTCAAAAACGGTTTATAAATGGTTAATTAAGATGCGAAAAGTTTGTATAACAAAGTTACGAAGTTAATAATTTTTGAGAGATTGCCTTTTACACGTTTTTTTGAAGAACACATTTCCGTACGACTTACATTATTGTTTTTTATATTTATATTATTTTATTCACGAAGGATAAAATCTTTTATTGAAATAATAATTGATAATCAACCGTTTCAAAAATTATAAATAGTTATCTATTATATAAGTTAAAATATGGTTAATTGAATTCTTGCAAATGTTTAAGACTTGAGGAAATAGAACATTTAAAGTTGAAACCAGCGATACATTTTTTGAAGAAGGCGTGTCAAAAATATTACTGTTTCTAAGTCTTTAGCAACAGTTTATTTGTTAAATTTACAAAAAAAATCTAATCATAATTTAAGTAGTTAATTTCATTTTAATTTTAAGTTAAGCACACGAAATGATTTCCTTTTTAATTGAAATCTTTTATTTAAAAAATATTGTACTAATAATTATTTTTGAGTTAATCGTCCTGAAACAGCTTTTACGGTTTCTACTGCAATTTATCTTAGAAACTTATTCAATATGTATTAGAATTTATTTAAAACAATCTTTGTTTAATTTTGTGTTCACAAACTCAACAGTCTAATACAGCGAAAACTATATGATATATTTCACCTTAAATATTAATTTTTCTTCCTAGTAGTATAGTCTGATGTAATGTCAGTAATGTATATTTAAATAGTAACTTAAAAATATTGGTTTTAGCAATTATTAGATAAGTGAACGAAATTTTTGCTCTAATTTTTGCCTGTAAGCGACAATTTTCATGCCCCCCCTTATACTATTTTAGATGGGCGTCATCACCAGTTCATTATTGGGAGGGACATGTGCCGGGGGTCTGGAGGTATGGAAATTTTTTTAAATTTAACTTCTCAAAACATAGTTTTTATGCATTTATTTTAATATTTTGTCAGCAAATGAAGTACACTAAAACAATAAATCTTATAACTTTAAAGTCACTTAAATAGTACCAAATGTTACTTTTCTTGAGTCATTTTTGTGTATACATATTTTAGCAATTTTCTTATCGTCTAAATTGTCTAGAATGGACTTGTGGACATAGGACACAGCTACATGGTTCAGTCTCTGCTGAGTCATAGTAGAACGGAGATAGTTTTTGAGCTTCCGAAGAGCACTGAAACTTCGTTCTGCCTCACAACTTGAAGATGGTGACACAAGCAAAAGTCTTACTAGGTGCTCAACGTAAAGACAAAGCCCGATGTTTACCTTTTAAGGTTTTAAGTAAATCATTTGTTTTTAGCAAAAATATTTTTACATCTCAAATATTGGGGGGGACGCGTCCCCCAGTCCCCCCAGCAATGACGCCCATGCTATTTTACATCAAAGCAACTAATTTCCCAAAACTCATTGTGGTTTTTAAATATTGCAAGGCGTAGCTTCTAATGTGGTTTAAATTAACACATTTGAGAACATTATATTTTAAATCACTTTTGAAATATATTATTACCATTAATTTGTATTTTAATCCTGTAGATAAAGTTATTTGTATGTTTTTACCTCTCCTACTTTTTTAATCGCTATACATAATATAATGAAAAGCATGGTCATAGTATTACTTCCGATTTTTTTATTTCGTATCATCTCTGTTCATGGAACTTCAATTTAAAAATGTTAGTTTAAAAAGGACTATTTGGGTTTCACTCTGTCTAAAGTTATTTTGTAATGAATATCGTCAACACATACAGATGGTGATTGTATTTGAAATTCTTTTTTACAAACAGATTCAATTCTTTCATTACTAGAGGTCGATAACAAAAACGAAGGGCTATAGAAATCAAGACGTCTAAATGATCACTGGAGAGGGATAAAACTCTTTTCTGTATTTAAACTTTATTTCCCCTTTATTGTAGTAATTTCCTCTCGCAAAAGTTTCCTTACTAAAAATTTCACGTTTCCATACTTTTTTTTGAATATAATCATTTATAAAACGCCATTCATTTCTAAATGGAACATGTATAGATTTGTCATTATATTGAATGTATTGTATTTAGTTTACAGTTCAGGTTTAGTTATCTACTCAATATATATTCAAAAATATTACTTCAATAAATGCTTTACCATTAATGAGTTTTATTTGAAATATATCTGTTTTAATATTATTGATTTAATTACCCTTATTGAAATCTCCATTAAATTATTTCCTAAATTGTAAAGTGAAAACAAATATATGCAGTAAAATCATACAATAGCAATGTATAAAATGGTGCAATAAGATTTAATAAGTTAGAGTTACTTCATAATATATTCAATAACAAGGAATAAATAAATAATCATTTAAAAATAATAAAATTTAGATGACGTCTGTGAACTAAATTAAATGAAATTCGTTTAACTTTGTGGCCGTCAATTATAAAATTAAGAAAGTAGTTTCATGTTTTAAAAAATATTTATATAAAACGAAATGTTGGTCTTTACTTTCTCAAACACAATTGTTTCCAAATGATCGTTCCCTCATAACGGAGCTACGTATTATCTTCAGTATCCACGTATGAAATAAGGAGTTGGTTTCAATTAAATATTTTCATTTAATAGACTTCAGCAGTTAATTTTACTTTGTATGTGTGTAAATATCGGTGTCTAATATCACATATTGTTTAATATATGCATGACGTCACATTAAAAATTTATACACGAAGTTTAAACACATAACCAACCAAATTACTTGGTTGTATCTATATTCAGTGTGGGCAATAAGCACTCTTTTAATGTACATACATAAATTCGATCGCTCAGATATTTTAGTAAAGGGGTTTTATCACCTCCACTATCATAAAATTGCTGTGTTTCATCATGTGGTATGGCGAAAGATAAAAAGATAAAACAGGGTGAACGTCGAAATGAGTAAACGTTTTATAAATGGAATCACCTCAGTGGATATACCGTGTGAATAAAAAGTCAAGACCCCCCCTCTAATATTTTTCTAAGTAAATATACAGAGATATCTTTTTGGTGGTCGTGAAATCTTAGCAGGAAGTTTCATTTTATGATTTTGATAATTTTGAGTGTCCCCCAAAAATGGGGGATTTTGGGGTCAACTCAAAAATTTTAAATGTAAACCCCCTTCAAGTGACACCTCATTTTGAAGTGTTTACAAAAACTTAAAGAATGGTGAAAACCAGAGTTCGCTATCTCTTCTCTATCAAAAATGGTAGCCCGACAAATGTTATTTAAGTCTACACTTACATTAGTTTTCAAGGTAAAGTTACTTTCTCTGAAACAACTGGGTTATTTTTTTTCTGTGTTCTAAATCAGTTAGGAATGCAAAGGACAAAGATTCCAATGAAGATTTTAAAGCCTACTGATAAGATGTTTGATTGCAATGAGTGACCTAAGTACTGCGGACTTTCCCAGTTCGCAGTACAGACAGATCACTCCCAAACTGTTGTTTTTGTAGAGACGACAACTAATATGTTTTGTTGGATTTTTACTTAATTTTCTGAAAATGTGAATAAGCAGGTCATACAATGTTTTCTACAGTTACTTAGAATTGTAGGAGAAAAATAGGTTTCTTTTATTTATTAGAAACATTTTTTATTTGACAGATATAATACTTAACATTATGAAGAAATATAAAAGCCAAGTACCTCCAGCCATATGGAAAATATAACGTAGGAAATTTAAGTGCATGTGAGGTAAAAAACTACCCAAGATAAAGTTGAAAGTAAACACATGGCGTCCTCGTAGCAGTGAGGTGAGTTGTGTCACAATGAAATCTAATATAAATATTCCCTCAAGCTTGAATACAAATTTGTTGTACTGTGAGTGTATTCACATAAATAAAGTATAGAACTGGGATTCTCAGTTCAAATACTATAATCACAGATAAAATACTGTTTAATCCGAGCTATATTTTACCGTTTAGACTGTCAGTTTTAAAACTTAAGCTTTCCATAATAAATGGATCTAATTCTTTTCAAAAACTTTTAAAATTTTCACACAAATATATTGTATTTATTATCTATTTCATGTTAAGAGTCCTAACACCTCCATCATGATTTATGGTTTTGATGATATATTTTAATTCTATAAATGGCAAAGTTTAAATTGGTAGAAGGAAAAAGTAACTAATCTTGTGTCGTTATAATATAAAAACATCGATATAATATAGTAGCAAAACATTCATTATTATACAACCGTTAATAATTATATTTAATAAATTATTAGTTTGTGTAAAACACAAACTATATCATCCATTCCTCGAATTTTAGTCTGTCTCACAACTTTACAGTAATACTATTTTCTAGTATTTTTCTTTTTCTTTTATATGTGCTTTCTAAATTATTCTAACTGTTATAGTTTCTGATCTATAAAACTAAAATAAAACCTAGAATTTTGTACAGCGTTATTCATCTGAAATGTCACTTTTTATTGAATTTAAGATTTAGCTTAGTAAAATACGTGCTATTTAATAAATAATATACTTTTGAAATTATTGTCTTTCAAACTTTCATATCCATTCAACAGATAGTGTCAAAATATGAAACCAGAAATTATAAAAACTACATGAAGTTGCTGCGTGTTCCCATTAGGGAGGGGAAAGCTCCGGCAAGTTGTAATATGACAAAAAAAGAACTTATTGTTTGGAAATATTAAAACTCGGCTTTGTACCACAAATTGGTAATACTTTTAGATTTTTTTCATTCTCTTTCGAACTACGTATTGGAAAGTGTTATAGCTTTCATATCTTTAGACATTATACATTCTACGAAGTCGTGAACAAAATTACCCAGACTAGTTTGTTATAATCTGTCGTAAGCGAATTGTGAATAAGGAAGATATACTTTCATATTTTGAACAGTTATTTTATAGCGTTGAAAAGACGACATTCATTTCTACCTGCAAAGCAATACGATATAGACAAACCTTGTGAACTGGAAATACCGTTGCACTGCAAGTTTTGTGTCGGAGTGTTAAATGGCTATACCATAGTATGAGTGGATTGCCTGTATTCTTTCAAGCGTGTCTCTACTTATTTTTGTTATGAACTAATTTGTTATGTAGAGTGATTTGTTTATTATATTTTTTTCATACAAGTTGTAATACGTGTGTTATTGTTTCGAGAGTTTATTTATTGAGTGAATTTTAAGTGTTTCAGTGATTTTGATTCAGGTGTACCTAGTACAAAGTTCTAGGTAATGTCAAATTTGCCGTTATTTTCATCGGAAATTTCCACTCTGTCTAATAAAAATTGTATATATTTATTTTATTTTTACCAATTGTTATCCACAACTATACTACTAAACTTTTGTATGTCTTGAACAAATTTGAAAGGAATTGTTGGACGGTAAATATACGCTTTTCTGTAGAATCTTTGTTCGGTTATTGGACGGTTTTTTTGATTCCTGATAAAATAACTCCAAAATTGTTACATCTAAATTTTCGGAATTACATACATACAATTTAGGTTTCTCTTTTTGAGAAGAATGATAATAAGAAGATGTTTTTTATGTAATACTACTTTTTTTGGTGAGTTTTTTAAAATAAACTTAACTTTTTATCGGTTTTCGACTTGTTACGTAAAAATATTTTTTTTTCTAACGAAAATTTTATAAATTGATTTTTATTTTTACAAAATTTTTCAAAATTATATTACAAAACTTTTGTATATCTTGAGAAATAAAAAAAAACTTTTGTTTTATGGTTCACATAGACAGACCCTCTGTGGAATTACCACTTAATTTTTTGCACATCTTTTTATTCCTGACGTACTAATCTCCAAAACCGCAATATCTAAACTTTTTCTTTAGGCCTTTATGTAAAAATGATGTGTTATAAGTTGGGTTTTGAATCAAATTACTATTTTATATGAATTAAAAAAAAAGATTATTATGACCAGAATTTACTACAGGCAGATGGAAGGTTTTAAGGTCTTATTTATACTCTATAAGAAGCAAGTGGTATAACTTACAGAAACCATGCGAAACACATTTTATTTTATTCTTATGTGAACCGTACATATACACTTCATGGAGTTTGAAAAGAAAAACAAATATGAGTGATTGTACTATTCATAATAAATTCTAGCTGAAATTACGGAAAATGATTTCTAGCACATTTGGAAAATCGAAAATAAAGACTCAAATAAATGCATGGTTATATGGACAACTTTAGGTATCATTATAATTTATTGTCATTGTAGTTTTACATTTGACTTACACAGTTAATCATCTGGTACATTAATACAGACTAGTTCTATATACTAAAAGTATACTTTAAATATGTCAATTCAACATAACACTAAATAGGACATAGTAATTCTGATTGTACTTATAGCTCATTGTCTTTTTTTGAAGTAATTCGCTATCGCAGAAGTTTCCTTTCAATTGTAGAACTAGTGTCCAAACAATCACTGGATTCAATTAAAGTATTTTGTTTTGATAGTTAAAGTTATATTAGATTTAACTTCAGCGCTTTACTACTTGGGTCTTGGTAACTGATTAACGCTATTCACAATTATCATTTCTAAAAAGGCTAAGCTTGTTTGAGAAGTTCCAGTAAGGAACTTATTTATTTCACCAGTTGTTATAATCATAGTATATTTAGTGTAAAATCATAATGTTTATTCAAAATTTTGAAGACTACCTCATAAATGTAGTTTGACTTTCCACATTTATTAGTGATGTTTGTGTTGCAAGTTTAATTTAAGTGATGCATATTTTAAAATTGAATTTGCCGAAAAAGACGTTTTAAATTATTCAACTGTAATTTAACACCAAACCAAAATAGCTGTGGAAAACAATTTACTAATCGATATTTGATCTGTATCATGAAAATATAACAAGAAAGCAAGTTTTAATTATTTATTGAATATGATATGAAAACCATTTTCAAGATAATAAAAATAGTTGACTTTAAATACGTTTTTGTATGTACTATTTTAACCTATAGCAGTTCTTTTTATTTGCAACTGTAGAATAAACACTTTTAATAATTGTAAGTTCTAAAACCAAGGGATAAACAAGAAAAACCAAACGATATTAGCATCTTATCAGAAAGATAATTAGCTGCCGATATTATTATAAATTTATATTATTTATTGACTATCAGATAAATATGTTTCATACAATCTTAGTTGTTTTGTCAACGAAAACATTTGGAAACTGTTGTATACGTAAATATGTACAAACCTAACCGAACTATTTGGTGGAATAGCTTTTATTCTTATTAATCAAGGAAAATATTGAAAAATTAAATTATTTTTATAACACAGTATTATAATTTATGCATTTCGTGTTGTGTATTTTCTTTTGATTTTACATTGTTATTTCCTTTTAAGATAAAACATGAACAAACTAGTATCATATATTATATCCATGACTGTTTACTTATTTCAATGATAAATATCCATCAGTTATTGTTTGTTAAATTCATACTAAGGAATCTTATAAGAAATAACATCGTAAAATTAACTTCACTGCTTTGAATAAATGATTGTTAGAGGAACTTGTTAAGGAGAGAACACTTTGTATTTCATTTTAAATTCAAAGTATGTTTCTACGTAAACATTAAAAACAAATCTTAAATAACCCAGGTAAAAGTATAAATATTTTTTACGGAGTAATGTTGAGCAGTCGTAATAAAAATAAAAGAGACAATTGAATAAAGTTTAAAGTACTATTATTAAGTTATTGTTATTAATATTTTACGAAAATATAATCAGGATGGTTATATTGTGTGCCATAACCAAAAATGTATTTGTCTAGTTCAATTTAAATGTACATTTTTAATATTTAAAAAAACCTACTTCAACAATAATTTCGTCCAAAAACAAGACCAATTTATGAATATTTAATGTTGTTTAGAAATTTTGTTTTGCCTAATCAATTTAACGGTACATTTGTATTTTTCATATTGTAAGTAACAAATGAAATAAGAAAAATAAAATACTTTAAAAGTGGAAAAACTTATAATCGAATACAATAATTTTAGCAAATAAAAAGAAACAAAATATTAAAATTCATAATTAACATATCACAACAAAAACAATTGTGTTACAGTACATATATAGCGTATTAACATGACGCTTCTATATTAACTGGCCTCGTGTTTGTTCGTTTTTGTGTAATATAAAGAACCAACTCTGAATATAAAATTTACTAAATAAAATTAAGTTGGTCTGGTGTATATTTTACATGTAAAATAAGTTTCTAAACGTTCTACAGAAAGCTTTTTGGGCCATCTATTCGAATATGTGTAGACAAAACCTCTCACATATAATTGTTTTTTGAGTTTGTGATATACTTGAAAAAAAAATTGAAAAATAATATATTGTGTACCGGTTGGATTCTGCAAGAATTCCAATCCAAATTTAGTCCATGATATTTAACGCTATAAAAATAACTGATAATATTTAAATATTTTCATATACTCTAGTATTCAGAATGTGTTTTGGTAAAAAAAATTAAAATGTCACATTTCGTAGGACATTTTTGTAAATAAAAATCTTTCCAGGCGATCCTTAGGTAAAAAAAAAAAACCGAACTTAGTTATATTTAAATAAATTGGCCATAAATACGAAACAAAGTTTGGTTTACTCTAATACTCCCAATCCGATGATTTCTATAAAATTTTCTAAAATTTACATATTCTTAGTCTTTTCAATAAAACTTTTATACCTACATTTATCGGTCTAAAACGGAAAATGAACATTCAAATCCCTTTTAAAAGGTGGAATATATGAAATTGGCAAAATAGTTTCCAACATTTGTTATCAAGAACATTGTCAACACTTTTATTTTTACAGAAAAGTTAAAGTTTGTGATTAAACTGAAAATTTCACAAAAATGAACTATGCACTTCGATCTGGTAAACAAATATCCTTCACGATTGTTTCTCCAAAATATGAACACATAATTAAGAGATAATAAATATCTTGGTATATTTTGGCTGCTACATTTGAAAATGAAAACGTATAGTTATAATATAAGTGAAAGTAACTCCAAATAAGCTTAAAGGAAACTAAAAACATAAATATTGAACTTTTAAGAAGAGTGCAGTTGATAAAAAGCTGTGGATAGATTTTGTTCAAGTTAATAGTCTCTGTTTTTTGCGAGTTTTAACGAGTAGATGATAAAGTTTTCAATGCTCATTCTTAGAAGCGAAGAAGTACATACTTGTCAATTTTTAAGTTTATTGTCTTTATAGTTCTGGAAAATTCCTTATGAGTGAATGGTAATATTTGGCAATTTAGCATTTGTTTCTTAAGTAAATAAATGTCTTAAGAACGTGTTTTAATTATTTAGATTCCATGTTCAGAGTTTTTTCACTCGCTTCAGATCGAAATTACATTAAAACATTAAAATTCGACAAACATCACGAACAATAAAATACATTGAACAAACTCTGAAGATGGAACAGATATTCTGAAACGCGTTAGTTGTAACAGTAAGAAAGAAGTCACGTGGTGATAGTCTCGTGAATATACATAAGATAAATCATTGTTATTTCAAACATTATTTACTTCCTAAACAACTTTGGTAATAAATTTAAATATAGAATTCAAAATGGATTATATCCACCCCCGATGCCTTATTATTATTAAACCTATTGGAACTCATCATATGTGATTATCGCAATTAATTATGCCTTTTCCACGTGGCATATTTTTGTTTATAATAAAGTTATAATTTTTATTTTATTGTAATTATATACTTTAAGTAAAATTTAATTGTGAATCTTAATAAATTAAATTTCTTCCTTATAGTATAAAATTGGATACAAAACATGAAATAAAAAAAAAAAAAGAAAAAAAAAAGTTTATAAAAAGGTCATTGTATACATCAAAAGATATATTTAAATCAAGTATTCGATAACAACAGTTTGGTTCTATTCTTTTATTTAAAAGTAATCTTTTACCTTGTAATGAAAAGCTTTGTGGAATGTTTTGTACAATATTTAACTTTTAATACTTTTTGGCGGGATGACTAGAGGATTAAATCGAATGTAACCGTTGACAGGAAATGCCATTTATAGTTGGGATATATAAACCTCGTCCCGGTTATACCGTATTGTTTTTAACATGCGTAGTGGTAATGTTGTTGGACATTTTCTGAAACTAAAGAACCTTAGGGAATATTATGATTACTGGGGATTAATATTTAGCTTCTTTCTCTTTATAATACTAAGGTTTATTCCTTCTACTTTTTGTGTGATTCTGTCCACAATAGTTTAAACATTTGTAACGACACATTTAAATATGTGTAGACGTTTAATAATGATAATCTTTTTTTGATGTGTTTTACTGTATTGAGGAATTATTACATTGTTAATAAATTACATAAAATTTAAATAAATTAATCGAGAAGCATCAAGAAAACTAACATAGATTATTTAAAGCAAATGTGGAAATTGCCCTTTTACTGCTAATAGAGATACATCGGGAAAACTAATATAAATCGTTTGAAGTAAATATGGAAAGCGTCTTTTTCCTGAATGCAAATATAAATCCACTCTTCTTAGTGTCAGATTTCCTGAGGAATGTGTTGAGGTTAATATCTGGAGTAATCTTGTCGCGAAGGTGTGCAATTGTTCTTAAACGATTTAAATACACTCTGTCCTTTAACAAACCACAAGGATAAAAATTAGGAGAATTGAGGTATTGCGATATGAAGTTCCGTATATTTGGCAAGCTGTAAATTTGGATGTAGTCTTCGATCTGATCAAGATCATCATATTTTCTCCCTCAAATTTCATGAAGAGCGTTCTATAAATTACTCTGTTATTATTATTATTTTACAGTCCAACAAACCTAATGGTAGATACCCCGCATGGAACACCAATCTCATCGGTATTTATTCATTACATTTGAGTTTTCTACCTCCCAGGACCTAGAGTACATAGACAAATGAAACCACGTCTAGCTGTAAACTATGTGATCAAGGTTAGGTTATGTTAGGTTAGGTTAGGATAGGTTAATTTAGGTTAGGTTAGGTTAGGTTGTGGCATCTTTGAGCGTGGCACCCAATTATATGGTTAGTGCTAAACTTATTTCTATTTCCTCACTCCTTCATTTCGTGCAGAAATTTGTACAGGAGAAATTTTGATTTTTAGCAGCTTTTTGGCATGTTTCACAAAATTTGCCACAGACGGCTAGCGATTTCTGTGAAGAGAATAGTCAATAATTTCAAACACCAACAGAAAGCTGTTGGCGGATGTCATTTTGTCCGCTTGTACGGAGTAGAAATCCAGTTGTTTCCAGATTTCGCGTATCGACCTTATTGTTGGTTGGTTTATAATGTTGTAAACCACAAAACTCAATAGAAAAAGCTCTTTGTAGGAATCAACGAGTTTGTAATCCCGTTGGTTTTCACATTGAAAAATGTTGTTCAAGTGTATACTAAAAAATGGCAAACTAATTACCAATGCAATAATAAGTAAACAAAAAACACATATCAATTTAGTAATAACAACAACTATACTTATTATCAGTTATGTGAACTTCCCAGAATTTTACAATAGTTTATTGTAGTTTTATGAAATTTGTGTGTTTAATAAACGTTTAATAATATTTAACTATGTACTTAGAATAAGTAGTAGATTAAGATGATAATTGTATAATTATTAAGTGCATCAAATTTGAACGATAATTTTTTTTTTTTATTGTAAATGATTTTTAAACTTTAATTTTCAATTAAAGAAAGAGTTTTAAAACCTACAAGTGTCAAAGTATTTATTTTATTAATATTGGCATGTATAACGTGCGTATATAAAAAGAAAATAAAGTAAGATTTGTTATAATGTATATATATATATATATATATATATATATATATATATATATATATATATATATATATATATATGGTTTATAGTTAGAGCAAAATTAGACATTTGAGTTTGGTAAATATAATGAAAAATTAGAAAATATAATATCCTCTATGTATATGAACGTCGTATTATGAACAATATCTAATCCGGTCGGTCGTTTTTCCGTATCTCGCATTAAGCTAAAGAAAAGTATTTATAGCTTAACCTAATTACAAACTCAAATAGCTTTTACTTTGAGGTAGAATTTATTATCCTTATTATAATCATGTATTGTATTGTGTATATAATATAACCATGTTTATATAACAACGATATGTGTGTGAACTATGCAACTGTAAAGAAAAATAATATTAAAATTTCACTTTAAAACTAATTTTATTTTTTATTTAATTACAAGTCTTTTAATATTGTAAAACGTAAAACAAAGTGGTTAGCATTAAGAAAATTTTAATGAAAAAAGTAAAACCATTCGTTTAAAATATACGCTGTTATTACCTCACAATGTTATTATCTCCTTGTAATTACATCTCTGTGTGGATCACTAATATGTGTGTTGAGTTTTATATGTTTTGATGACATACAGAAACCCAAATTTTGCCTTACATCGGATCAATTAAATGCATTTGCTTCACAGCCGAAAATTTTGGGAATAATTATCATAAGAAAGACACACAAAAATACCTTAAATTTTACTCATGGAAAGTTTCCAAGGACCCAAATAAAAATTATTTCTTCAAAAATCCCCGTTCGTAAAATTTCAGTAAAAAAAAAGTCATTTGACTGTTATAATACGTACATTTTTAATGTAATACATACACTGGCTAAGAGATTTCGTCCAATTTTAAAGGAAATGGAAAAATTACTGATGATAATTTCAAGTTATAAAATATACCGGTTCAGTAAGAATTGGGGGAAAAAATGAACCTTTACTACTATTATTGAAAGTTGGATATTAGTAGAGTACGATTACAATGAGAGTACTTTTATATTCTGAGGATATCGTAAGGGAACCAAGGGTAGACCTTATTTAAATGTACAAATATTTTTTCATGATTCATTTTCAGATTTTGATAGACAACTACAAAACTTAATTTGGTGTCAAATAGTTTTGATTGGTTTTCATTTGGTTTTAGGGATGAATGGGTGAGAAAACGACTACACCAACTCACTAACTATGAGCAAAGTAGTTACTAATGTTTTATAGTAAGTTATTGGAACGTCACTGTAGTAATTTATCTTGAAAAAAAGGTGTTAAAAATGAATAGTAAGTTTATGGATAACTAACTGTGAAGTTAAATCAACCTCTCAATGGTAATTTTTATTCTGGAAGCAATAGTAATATGGCTAACTCTCTACAGTAACAATGAAATTTTTATATTTAATTAATAATAGATTTGAGGATTGTAAAAACAAAATATATTCTAGTAAATTTGGTGGAAAAATCTTATCCATTGTTGGAGAATGATAAAAAATACCACATTGATAACTGTACCGTTTTGAATAACGAAAATCGTACTTGTACATCTTAAAAAATAAAATGTTAATCGACTTGCAATAATATCCCATGTAAAATTGTAATTTTTTCATTCTATTATTATTATTATTATTTTGTAAATCTTTTGTAAAAAAAGAGTTACTATTTTGTAATACTTTCAGGAACAATATTTTTTCAACAAAATAACCATACAATAAACAACGCTTATAATGAAATATAGTGTGGTAATATATATATTTTTAAAGAATTAAATACGGTTAAATTAATGTAATGTATAAATAAAAAAATAGGTAATATTTTCAACAAAATAATTTGGATTTTTATAAAATATAAAATTAAAATTATAACCTTTCCATTAGTTTATTATTTTTATTCAATTTATTGATATACAAAGTTGTATACAAAAGTTTTGTTCTGTAATAATTGTTTTGTGCGTCTCTAATCTTTATATTTCAATTTTCCTCTGTGTCAATTTACAGCCAGCCAGCGACGAGAACTATTTATGTTATGTATTCTTCTTCGTTATATTTATATACTTATCAGAGCAGGTTAGTTTACGATATACAAAGGATAGAAATAGTTTTGATTTACTTGATTCATTACAAATATATAATATTCCGTTGCTAATCACGTTACACTACCGTAATTAATTCATTTGTGATAACAAATTGTTGAAGTCATCGCTACCAAATTTAGAAATAAAATTTGTTTACACATTTATCTCCACATTTTATACTTTAAATTTTTATTATGAGCATGTTTAACAATATATTATTTACTGAGCAAGATTTTGTTCTTTGTTCTGGTAACGTTTTTGTTATGGGAACTAATGAATTATTAATAACACCTGATTAACAAGTAGTAGTCATTATCCTCTATAATATACACTTTTGGATTCTTTAATTCAGAATAAACAACGAAATTAGTTTTAAAACAAGTTATTCCAAAAGCCCCGCCTCCAAAATTACACATGTAAAACATTTAAATATTTATTCTCCTATAACTTCGCTTACATGTTCGAGCAGTCGATGGTTTTCATAACAAACTCTGTTATGGGCAGAAAGACATATGAACATTAAACAAAGTAACTCCCATTATTATAAAAATAAACTTAACTTATTTTCTCGTAATTTATTACATAACACATGCATTAATTATGCAGATATATGAATTAAACTCCCAATTTAGTGTTTGTGAAACTTTAATGAGTGATTTGTTTAACATTAATTAGACACCAGTGCCTATTTAAGTTCGTTGGTAATAAAGTTTGTTACAGATTTCTTATGAGATTATAAAATTCACAAAAGCAATGTAAATAGCTCTATTTGTTTCAAGAATAGGTTGTCATTAGGTCGTTAGTTTAAAGTTGATCTTGTTAAAAGATTTTCCTCAAACCCATTCATTTTGACAGCTTATTAAAAGTAATTCGAAATGGCTTCCTTAAATTAATGCAATCGACTTCTGGAATTATAAAGAACCTAACAATGTATATGGGTTCTTTCTATTTTCTATATTGCACTCAATTTGGTATGTTTTATAAGACTCCTAAGTTACTAAATCTTATTGTCGGTATTTTTAAATTGTATTGAGATTAGGAATAGGTTTTTCCTATGCCTAATTTCTAGGGGTTTATTAAATAGTGAAAAAGAATGGAACAATACGAAAGTCGGTGGTTCAGATTATTAATATTAATTTGTTCTTTATTCCGTTAAAGTTGTTTCAATTCCTTTAGGTCTATCAATAATTCTATGTCAGCTTGAGATATTATATCCTTATTTATTATTTAATCTTATCAAATACAATTTAAAACATAATCTGTCCTAATCAGACCTTTAAATCCTCAAGCCAGAGCAATGGAAAATCATTGAATTTAACTGCAACTCTTGTTTAATAAACACATGAATATGTTCACCTTTTCAACATAGGCCGTGAATCTTTCTATAAACTGCCAGTAAATCCCTTTCATAAGTACCTTCCTGGACCACGTCTCTCTGCTGACCAGCAGCGTTTACTCGTCCTCATATGACACTGATCCTCTTTCTAGGTCACTAGCAGTTTATATAGAGCTTCACTATCCATTTCATGCTAATGACCTTTAAGCTAAGCTGTAGTGAGACTTTTTAATTATTTCCCAATAACTACCACTGGACTGATATTGAAGATTCAACTGGTGGTAACATTTAAGTATTTATTGTTAATATACCATTTTATAAACTTATAATAAATATTTTCTTAACCTAAATCCTAACAATATACTATATTAATGTTTTATACTTATGAAATATGTTGTAATAATTTATATTAATAGCAGTTGGGTTCAATAATTCTGAACAATTTCCAGAGTTTTTTGTTTCTTTAAATATAATGAAATAAATTGGTTCCAGTGTACAAATTAAATTAGTTTTATTTTTAGTAATTAGAGTTTTGTAAAAAATTATACACACTGAATCGTAACCCTAACTACAGTTGTGAAGTCCTGATGTTATGAATTAATTAAAAAATCATTTTATTCTTTATAAAAAAATAATTGCCGCAGTATATTATAAGGCTGAACAAAATTGTGTACATTAAAAACAGTAGATAGGTTGAATTGTGAACTCTGTCTTCACTTTTTAAATACGCCGTAAGAAATTTAATAAAAATAATGAATTTATTAATTTGTTTTCTTTGTTTTGACCTTAAGGAACGAACAGAAATTTTCACACGTATATAATATATTGAATTAATTCGTTTCTACGACACAGACGTCGACTTTAGTGATATTTGAGGTACAATGATCAGATTATAACTAAATGGTTACAGGTGCTTTTTTACATATTTATAGTTTCCTTTGGGGGTTTGCTCTAACTTTAAAGCATCCAATTTCTTAACTATGTATAATTTCTGTCAATCTTATTGGATGCTTTAATTAGGCCAAGTCCTCAATAGCAACTGTATATATGCAAAATAGGACTGTAACCATGTAGTTATAATCTGATTATTATAGCGCAAAGATCATTGAAATAGGTGACTGTGTCGTTAAAACGTTTGATCAATAAACGTACATGTGTGAGAATTTGTGTTAGTTTATTGTTCTTATAATTCATAACTCCTTCTCACCCAACAAGCTCAAAGTTTATTAGCCCAAGAAAAGTATTTAAATTATTAAAAGGAATCATATCTACTCGGTTGTGACCACAAACTAATGTTAATTTCTTAGATAGTTCTATGGTACTTTTAGCTTCTGTACTAAATAAATTTAGGATTAGGTGTGATATTAAAATTGATTGAAAAATTATCGTTGTACATTTACTTAAAAGGCCTGAAAGATTCTAAGTTTTTAAGTTAGATGCAAGGTAGTTGTTTCTTAGAATAAAACTAGGCATTTTAAAATAAAAGAATCTATAGATGAGATAATGGAGGTTAAGGGAGTAATCCTTGTCAAGGAAGCACGTACAAATACAATGAAAGTACGAGGTTTCACGTGCCTTTAACACAAGGGAATTAATCAGAGTTTGATAGGAGTGAATTACGTGACTTATAATGGTTCTTTAAATTTGACTGCCTTAACAGGATTTAGCCACTTCAGTTACTATCAATTAATAAACAGTTTCAATTATTAAAAATATTACCTTATATTATGTTTTCCGCACATCTATCTAGATCTATGTCTAAATATAAGTTCAAAGGTAGTATGTACCAAGATTATATAATATATAATCTTGGTACATACTAATAATGGAGTGAGAAGTAATTGAAGTGAGTGAATCTAAAATATTTATTATAACAAATGGATTGGTGAAGATATGAAATATTATACAATTTATCTAAAAATGTTTAATGATTTCATAAATAACAGTAAACTGTTTACATACTTTATATTTTGAACAGCGTGCTGTTGATGGTTTACCGAAGCAGGATCATGGGAGGATGACTTTGATCTCCATAAGTTGGGTTTTTATTATTTTTATGCAAGTTTTCTTACCTACTGTTATACTTTGACAAACCTAATGTTTTACTATTTATGTATGACATAGTTATTGAGCAAGAAATAAAATAATTTACTAACATTTATGTGTTAAAAGAACCATTAAAAAAACAAAACAATATATTTCGAATAGTTATTTTTAAAATTACTTTTGTACGAACTTTTAAACAGTATGATATACAATACAAAATTGTATTGTAGTACAGTACATTCTGGCTTATGGTGGAAGGCTTAAAAGACCCTTATATCAGGAGCGTATTAGAACAGGTTATGCTCGTGTCGTCTCATTTAAACTCATTATTTCGGAGAATAATGGAGTGAGAAGTAATTGAAGTTAGTGAATCTTAGTTAGTGAATTTAACATTACTGGTGCAAAGAGAAAGATTGACAGCGAATATGATACCTAAGCTTATGGTTATAATAAGCAATTGCACTTTTAATAGAGAGAGATATGCAATTTCACTAATTCTATTTTGGAATTCCCTCACTCGCTCTCTGATTTTGAATGTCCCTCTGGCACTGCCTTAAAAAACCGACAAGGTCAAATTCGGCGTGGCCGTGAAAGGTGAAATAAAACTTTGGTCACAGGGTTAGGTTAGGTTATACATTGATTCAAAAGGGCTGATCTTATGGTTGCTATGTCACGTTACCAAATGGAGGATCGTGATTCGCCTTGTCCTATCTGCCGCAACTTGTACCTACTACACTACCTTTATTTACGGCGATACAACCTTTATTTCACTATTTAGCACGTATAGTAAGTAAGAAAACATTAGATATCATTGTTATTAGGTTATGATTACTTACAAGTGACACTTATGTGTCTGGCTTTAAACAAGTAAACTAGCAAGTACTCTAGGTAATATATTATTTTGATGTAATTGATTGTTGTACAAACCGAGTTCTTTAATTACTTGATTACTTGACAGCTCAATAAAGTTTAATTTTCCAAAATAAGAATTATTCTGGCAACAGCAAAACACTGCATTGTTTTGCAAATATTAACATTCCCAGCTTCTGTGAAACACATAAACCGAAGTATCCCTCTTATTTGATTTTTTTTCCGTACAATGGATGTTATTTGATCGACTTGGAGAAACTTTTAATAAACCGTCAAATATAAACTCTACCTCTGAGAAGTTCGTAGTAAACATGTCTTTGGTTAATTGTTACGTCTCATCCTAATCGTCGTAAATTTCCGTTCCAGAAGAATAATTACGAAAACTTGTGTTATCAACATTCACGGGACTTCAACTATTGTTTTGGAGTATTGTTTGTGCGGGTTATGGGTTTTGAGAAAATTAATTATGTAAATAAAATAGTTTCCACTCTACACAAGACTCAAGATATATCTTAATTTAAAACAAATTAAAGCAACAACACCAAATTACGAGTATATACTAATTTTTTTAATTATTAAACTTATTGTACATTATTTACTTAAAATTACTACTGTTAACTGAACGTACTATAAAAACAACAAATTGTTTTCCGGTGTTATTTAATTGATTAGTAGTTGAATCCTAAATTGCAAACTTTAAAATGTTAAAAATTATGTTCTGTCATATTATTATAACGTTTAATCCAAAAGATTCAAGGTGGTTGCTTTTGTTTTTAATTTAGCCAAATTTCCGTATTTTATTATATTTGTGTGCATAAAAATGTAATATATTTGTATATATTTAATTTTACGCTATATCCGGATATAGTGGGATAGTTTTTACTTTTTATAAAGAGTTTTCCGTGTGGATTTTGAGAGAATTGCTTGTGATTGGCAAGCTCGTTGTTTTTAATCAAATAGAATCTTTCTTTTCTTTTTTGAATAAAGTTAAACTGAAGTGGATGATTTTTTCAAACTTAAAATAAAATATAAAATTATTAAGATGACAATGACCTAGTAAGAACGATTATTTGTTTGTAAAATATGTTATGGTGACTTCTCCCAAAATTCAGAGCAAATAAAATATTTCAGATATTAAACATACTGATCAATTTGGTAGTTAAAATATTTAATCAGTTTATAATAAGTGTGAACATTTCAATTCATATCATAATAATAAATTATGAGAATATAAGATTAGTTTGATATTAAAATCATGCCATATGTTTGTTCTTATTGAAATAGTATAACAAACCAATTATCAAAACATATCTTTTATTTCAACCATTTTATTATGAAGCAAAGATTCAAATAATAATCAAACAAATAGTTATTAAAGCATTGTAATAAATTAACATTACATTGATTCTCTGAAAAGAAAGTGGTCATATAGCAAACGTCGTATCACTCTTAAATATTAGAACCAGAATGAAAATTCTTTATTGTGTATGAGCCATACGCAACGATAGCAAAGCCGTTCACTACGATTCATTCGAGATCTTTTACCATCCGGTAACAATTATTGTCACAATACGGTCAATAAATAAACGATTGATCAACGGAAACAATTGTAAACCGCTCTGTTTCGATGTTGTATAATGGTTTCATTCATTTGGCATCCCATCGTGTTTGAGTGATTTGAGATATTTACACTGAGTTTTACATTTTGATTTATACTAATATTTGTTTTATATTTATATATAGTTAGAGGAACAAAATTATTTTTTACTTTAGAAGATCAAGGGTTACGAATAGGGAGTAGATTTATAATAAAGTACTACAAAATAAGATGCACCCCGTTAGGCTGTACCTGTATTGGGGTTACATTTGAGGTTTTGGGTGTCCTTGTAGGCAAAATGGTGCTGACTATAAATATATGTGACAGGTTTACTTGCCTATATTTGTAATAGTAATAAAAAAAACTATTTTAGTGATAAACTGGGATGGAGAACAAAAAAGCTTTAAAATTGACTGAACAGTGTGTTTTAATACTATTTATCTAAGGACAACAACCACAATTTTAATTAAGAAAATTGCGCCAAGACATCCAAATATAATTCTTATGGTAAATGTATAACTTTTAAACCTTACAAGAATATACACACGACGCTGAGTTATTACAACATTGAAGAGCTAATGTAATTATATAATAATGTTTCCCTTACATTACTAGTCGTTGCTATCTTGTATACAAACAGATTAAAATTCCAAACAACCAAAGTGGGGTAAAGGTTTCTTTAATACTTTAATGTTTTTTGTTTTATGAATATACAAACCTAAAAAAAATAAAAAATTGTAGTAAATAAATTGAAAAAAAAAAAACTATTTGGGATAATAATAAACGATACTAATTACAACTGAAATGCATTTATAGGAAGAAAACTATTTCTCATTAAAATAACAGGTTAAAGTATCGTATATTTCATACTTGAATTAAATAAAATAAATTATACACAGACCGTTAAAATAATTCTTAAAACTGCATTATAATCTCTTGACAACAGAATTGTGAATTTAATTAATCGTATTGTTGAAAATGTATTAGACAAAATCGCAGCGGGTTTGTGAAGAAGTCTTACAAGTTAAAATATAAACATTGTTTATGATACTCAGTTTGATATTCTTCGGCTAAATTGAGCTAAACAACTTTATATTTAATGAAATATTTACTAGGCGCAGGATTTCCCTGCTGAGCCGTTAGTGAAAGTGTAATAATTTGTACACAACTTCCAAAGGGCCTAACTTCTCGACCTCAGTGACGAAGTTGTATATGTTTGAAATTATCCAAAATAACACAATAACGCAATAAAATGACAAACGTCTTGAAGCAAAAATAATCATTATTCATATTTACACATCCACTGTTTTGTTGTAGTGGTGGTTGAGAATTTTTAAATAACTTAAACTCTATTTGAAGAATTCTAAAAGCACATACAAATTGAATAGATGACGATCATATACACAAATGAGTAAACATACAAAAAGTATATAAAATTACAAAATAAACGACATTATAACAAACTCTTTCTGGTTACATGTGCAGCCATCTCGTTTTCAGTATTTCAGTTGCTAAATAATCATTTTACATAGCTGTTTTTTGTTATGGTAAAAATTGTTGAAGAGTTTTCAATAAAATTAATATAATTTTTGAAATACATTTTTTATTGTTATAATATGGGCTTAACTATAACGCCGTTTTCGTTGTCGTTGCATGTTAATATTTAATTCTAAAGAGTTAACATGTTTCTTTAAAAAAATTGAACAGATTGCTAATGACTTAACTTTAATTTATTAATATTTTTATATTACAGACGTGTCACGTTCAGATTTTGACTTAAATACAAATAGCGGTTAAAATGATTTTATCATATAGGTCATGCAATTAGGTTAATCAATAACTCAATATATTGAATGTAATTTACATTTATCTCAATAACTGACGCACAAATTACCTGATTAGTGTTCTGAGATTATATTGGACCAACAAAGATGTTACACGAAACTGTACATTATTTGACCGGAGATACTAATTGAAAATATTACTCAATTAATTATTCATAGTACATGCCATTACAATCAAAATTATGGAATAATTTCATCACATTTAGTCAATGTATGTATATTTTAAATTATTAAATATTTTCTTCTTTTTATGGTGTACTCTTATTAGACTAAATATTAAATAAATATAAAAAAATTAAACATTTTGTGTTTTGAAATTGTGACTCGATTCAATTGAATTTGCAATTATATCACTTGATATGTTAACAGCAGTTGACAAAATTAAATTGTTTGGTCAATTCACACATAACTGCTTCTAATCATCTTCATTATATAATAACCAATTTCAAAACAAACAAACAAATTATATCAATATAATAAATAAATAAAATTAAAAAACACAAAATATGTACGATAAAATATTCAATATATTTCATAGATTATTATGACATTAAAATTTGAATGTAACTGCAAAAAGAAATCGAAAATAATGTGGATACTCAGCAGGAGATCGTAATGAAACAATAAACTTTGAGCGCACAAACTCCACTAAGGTGTAATATAATCCAAACAACAGTATAAAGCTTATTATTATTATTATTTTTTTTTAAGTAATTGACTTTTTAAACACATATTATCTAAGGAAAACCGTTCAAAAATTTAGCACCTGATTGTGATGTCGATTTACTGTAAACAAATAACTTGTTCTGTGTAGCACGACAATTAAAATCTTGTCTATTGCTATAGTTGTGTATGACTATAGATTCCACAATGGTATAAGAAATGCAAATATGTTGTACCTAATACCTCTTCTTCTTTTTGTTTATTTTGTGCCTATCCCAATTTGTATTTTGTGGGACAATTTATTCAATTATTTTTATTGAATTAATATAATTTCCATAATTGGTTATCTTCTATAATAATTAACAACAGTAAAATAACAATATTTTATAAAATTACCAAATTATTAAAATGTTTATATATATATATATATATATATATATATATGTCCCAGGAATAAGTCGGAATATGACATAATTATAAACATTTTAATAATTTGGTAAATTTATAAAATATTGTTATTTTACTGTTAAATATATATATATTTATTATATATATATATATATATATATATATATATATATATATAAATAATATATTTCCGCTTTTAAATATATTTCAAACATAAACATTTAACTAATATTAAATATTATAATTTATAATCATAAAAGCGCTTAAATTGCAACCGATTTTCTTAAAACGAGAATATTTAATTTCATTAGTTTGTTAGACGAAGTAATGTCAGAATGTTTATATGTTCAATTACTACATACAAGTAACAATTTGTTGTTATACGTAATAGATAAATATAGAACTAAAAGTGTGAGAGGACACCTGAAATGATAGTTATACACACTTGAAAATTGAAAATTTGATCTTAACTCAATCCCGTTTCACTCAAAATTTTCCTTATTTGAATATCACTGAAATATTTCGATGCACCAAATGTGTTTGACCACCTAAATATATTCCGATTTTAATAAAATCATGTTAAAATAATCTTTTATATTAAATTTTCAACATTAAATTATATCAACATTTTCACTACATTAGCCACCATCATTTCAATTTTAATATATTATCAAAGTAAAAACTAAAAAAAAAAAAAAATTAATTGTCTTAAATTTTGCTCTGTTAACCATACTATAAAACAGGTTGTTATTTAACTGTGTTAAAATGGGTATACAACTGTGATTTAAATTTAACTTTGATTAAAATTGGTAATCCAGTTTTACAAAACAGACCATTTTTATCCAACCATTTAATGAAAACCAAAACTCTCTTTATATCTCTTTTCCAATTAATTTAACAGTTGGAACAGTTTAATGTGTTCATGAGTTTAAAATATTTATAAATGACTAGTGAGATGGAATACTTAATAGAATAAAAGTTGGACACAAATTCTCATGATTAGTAGGTTTATTCGTTCCAACGAGTTTCAACGCAAAGTTTATTTTTAAATATAGATAATTTAAACACCAATCATTGGAAATTCAAATATTTTGAAGAAACTAAAGATTGATTGAAACAATATCAAAACGTAAATATAATTACGAAAACTGACTCTGTTAACATTTCGAAATACCTAAATAATTTAAAAACAAATTTAGGGCGTTAATAATCACCTTTTTATTAGACATTTATTTACTTTCCTACTATTATTATTTTGCGATAACACTTACTTTATTGCTTTAAATTTAAAGAAATTGAAGTAATCTGTGTGTTTGTTGAAATAATTGATATTGTATTGTCTAAATAATCCATAATTTAGAATAAATATATCATTATTTTGAAAACAACACCAACAAGTTAGAATATATAATATAGTAATATGCAATAGATTCAATACAAGAACAAGACGAAAACGTGACAACTTGAACAAATACATTTATTTTTATAACTATGTATATGAGTTGCTATTTAACAGTAGATTTATTTACAAGAAATACCCTAATTCGATTTTATTGAGGGGTGATTGAAGATATTGTGATTGCTATTCATTGAATGCCAGAAAATTGATACAAAAATTTTTCATGCATTTTATTTACAAGAGTATTTAATTATAAAACAATATATTTTATGCTTAAATATAAGATAACAAACGGTAATAAATTAAACTACTTGGTTATCTAACAAATAAATTTAACAAGAACATAAAATCAGAGTAAATAGAACCCATTTAGACAAGTTTTTGTACAATTTATATAAGTTTGTTACCAAAAAACAAGAATTTCTGATGGTAGCTAATACTAAAAAAATAAAATAAATAAATAAGTACTGTAATGTGAAATTTCAAAATAAATATTTTTAAAAGCTTTAAAAATTACGATAATCTCGAGTTTGGTCAATAAAAAAACCAATATCTTATATTTTATTAATTTGAATATTATTATTATATTTCGCGTTATATTTCTGTATTTGTCTTCATGCGAATCTCATAAGAGAAGGCAAACTTGTGGCTTTAAAAACAAAAGGTCGAGCTTAAGTAGTTCATTAATACGACACTGAATAAAGAGGTTTGTGAAAATAACTTGAAATTGGTCCAAACTTAAGCTCTGTAGACAACACAAAATGGTGGACTTTCCATCAATCTCCGACTTTTACTTGTCATATTAAAATATGATTGAATTAAATGTAATCCAAGAAAAGATTTCTTATAAAACTCCACTTATTTTTTACAATATTTTATAAGTGGGGATATTACAAGTGGGGGGGGGGGGTTGCATTTTTTGTACATAAATTCCAGTTATTCATATATTCCTGGATGTAAGTTATTTAATACTTACGTTTGGCTATTTGATATTTGCCGGTTAGTCTTATTTATTTATTTTTTAATCAGGAAGAAGAGGAGGGGAGAAAGAAGAAGACAGTAATTTATAATTAAAAAACAAAAGGTTTATAAATGTTTTTAGTTCATGTCCTTAATCATATAATATTATTTGTTTATGGATTATTACATCTCTCTTATTACCACCCATTATTTGACACTCTGTCTGAATATTTGTGTATATTCTTATAGTTGGTATCTACGCAATATAAATAAACGACTAATATATTTTTAAGTTCGGCATTCAAACACCCAGCCATGCACCATATGTTGCTGAGCAATAAATGCAATTAAACTCTTCGTAATTTCACTTTTATTTCTATTTTATTCCGTTTAATGGTGTCGTAGCAGATTGTGTGTGGATCATAACAAATAAATAAATGCTGATTTCAAAAGATTTTGTATAAGTATTATTTTACATTAAACGAGAGAACTGTATAAATAATAACGATTTAAAAACTATATAGAGTTCTATAATTAGAATATTTGTTTTAAATGATTATTAAACATATAAATTTAATTTCTGTAAAAACATTGTCTATTGGATACATTAAACGGTATAGCATATAAAATTAAAATACAGTTGGAAATAAATTGGAAATATTTTTACACCTCCAGTTTAATATATTTTAATAAGATATAAGAGTAATTTAATATGTGTAAAAATTTGGAAACGAATATTTGATGTAGGTGTTTCATTTTTCAATATTGATCAAAGTAGTAGAATCGTACTGTTTTCAATTCATATCGTTCCTCTAATTTTTTATATACGATCAAATTAACTAATAACTATTTTAAAATTCCTTTTGTTTTTTCATTTCTTTGGAGATAAAACAAAATTACAATATCAAATATAGAGCTACGTAAGGCACTAAGAAAATTATTAATGAAAAAGCATATCGAGTCGCTTTGGTTGTAGTACAATAACTAGAGATGGGAAAAGTATTCCTCAGTTTTAGATTTGGTCTTAAATATTTCCAAAATTAGAAGCCATCATTATATAGTTGTTTATTAATAAATGTCGACTTCATATTGTGAAAAGTTGCAACATAAAGCCGGAATTATAATGGAAAAACAATATAATTATTTAACAGTTCAAAGTCTGTCGTTTAAATGTCATTGCGAAGCAAGCTTTACAAGCAACGCAAATGCGCTTGGAAGAGGAAGGAAAGGTGGACTAGCGAGTTAATTCCTAATGTTATCTACTGGCGGGGAAAACAATATGACGAAATGAATTACCACCTGATGCAGATTATGACAGGGAATGTGTGCTTATCGCAAATCTCTAGCGGTTTAATTTGATCATAATTTCTGCATGTAATTATGGAGTAGGTCATGATGACAATGAGAGGTAGATGATTTTGAGAATTCCTAATGGGGACACGAATACAGACTGGCTACAAGAATAACCTATCATTACATAGTCTTAGCTATGTTATAATACAAGAAAAATTGGAGAATAAATTAATAACTGAAATTAAAATAATGTGAACTAAATAGTCGGGTCCTAGAAGACAATAAGCTGACCGGGTACCTAGGATATTTGCTGTTTTGAAGAGAATAATAGTGGAGAAATGAGAACGAGCCGTGCCTTGCCAAGAATGTTTGATGGACGTTACGCCAAAACATGGAGGTCCGGAATTGAAGTATGTTTTGTAGGTCAGTGGGACATCCTACATTACCTTCCAGTGTGTGGACCCTGCAAGTATGTGTTACCACGTTTTACATACTTATTAAAAAAATAAGGAAATGATATTGCTAAACATAAAGATAAGTTTGTTGTCTCTTCATGGTTGAATGTTTTTCGTTTAATGTGTTTTTTAGCGATGGTAAATATTAAATTAGAATCCAGGTAACTATTTGAACAATAAATATATACTTTTTTAATAACATCATTATCACTAAAATAAATCTACATATATATATTTTTAGTATATTTTATTTTTTATTATATCTTAACTTATGCAGATGTATACTATAATGGTAATATATTTAATTATTAATAATAATTAATATCTTCGCTATAAAGTAGTTATATAATGATACATGTTCAGTACATGTACTTTTAGTTACTGTTAATATATTTGGTCAAGGAAATATTTCATTGTGTTTGGGAATTTTACAACAGTTCTCAGTGAAAAATATTACAGCTAATAGAAAATTACTTGTAATAAGTATTAATAATCTTTAATTGTAATAATGATAATATTACTATTTTAACATAAATGGTTATACAATAATTTTTCCTCACATGTTAAAACACACTCAGATTCATAAAGTATTCTTGAAGTATAAAGTTGTTTATTTTTATTGTCAGTCTGCTTCTGACTGTCATATGTTGTATCAATTAAAAATTGTATTTGTTTAAAACTAAAAAAAACAAAATAAACACAAAGGTGCAAATCTATTGCAAGCATCATTGACTTAACACAAAATAAAGTATCCAAAATGGTTAAAAATGAATGTAAATAATTAACAATACGACTGTATGTAAATGTTAAATATTCTATTATACGTGTCAAGAAAGTGTGTTTCTAAGAATTATTGTTGTTTTCGGTATAATTGATAATTAACACTTTTAAAATTAATAATCAAATTTCAAATTGGTTTTATTCTCGTTAGACAAATAACTCGTTAAAATAAACTTTGTAAATTGAATATATATATATATATATATATATATATATATATATATATATATATATATATATATATAAATAAACGTAAGATTGCTGTATAATATAATGTTGCTTAAATATAAAGTCTGCAATTTACGTTATTGCTACGTGCATTAATAATGTGTTTTCCACGGGTCACAAGTATTGTGTCTTTGATTTTGTGTTTTACGATAATTTGTTTGTTTAAGACATTTAAAATACCACAGCTGTTTTAATATAATATTTAACATCTTTTCTTACATTTGCAAATAAACGAATTCAAAGGATCCACGTCTATGAAAATGACGGCATATTTTATTAATTGAATTTGATTGCTTTATGTCACCGTTCAATAATAAAAGTAATGTAAATATTTGTAAAATTGAAAATTCCTATATCAAATAATACTTTGTTTGAAGGGAAACAATTTTAATCTTAGGCAACGTTATTGAAATTTTATTATTAATATTTCTTTAGCCATTTATTGAAAAGTCTGAGGATAAAGGTAGATAATAATTTTAATATTAGTTTCAGCAAAACGTTTTATCTCTAGAATGTGTGAAATCAAAATTTAAGATTCGGTATTTTAGCTAGCAAAGTGAATTGTCAAATTGTAAACGTTTTAAAAACCATATGACAACTGACTATTGACTACGGTATGTTGTAATATTATACTAATGTTAAATAATCATTTTATTGTTTTTCAAAATTAAATTTAAGTTAATAATATATTTCAATTAAATCAATTATAGTTGTACAATAAACAGAGTTACATATAATTAAAAAGGTGGAAAAGACTGCTTCTTTCAAATAATAATAATTGTTGTTGCAGATTATTTTTTGTTCAATTTTGTTATTTAGTGTCTGAAATAATTTGTTATTAAAGTGGTTTGCAATTCTACTATTGGTGGAAAAATTGTTATTATTTTAGCAAAAAATTATGAAAATGTGATCAATAGTAACCTCTGAATTGCATTCTATTTTAGGTGCATCGTGTGAACATTCAATCAAATGAAAACAACATCTATTTAATATTGTAGAATGTTACAGTAATAACATTAAGAACATGTCTTTGTAATGTTTGATTACGAGGTTTATTTTGATAGCAAAATATTTATCAGTAAAAAAAAATAAAGAATACTGACACCATATTTTGTATTTTGAAGTATTAATAAAATTCGTAAAAATTACGTAAATGATTTGTAGTTTTAAAAAAATAAAAGTTTTGAACATATCACAAAGAATAACTTTGAATGTTTTCTATTTGTTATATATTCTGTCTGTATATAAAAAGTGTGGGACTTATGTTTTTATTACACTAACATACAGAGATTCATATGAATCTCATATTTCCCGTACATTATATATCTCGTGTTCCTTTGAAATTGAAGTTGGAAACTCGAAGCGTTTTATTAGGGCGTCAATAAAGTAAAGCGTTTCCTTGTATTCAGGTTTGACCTCTTTTTGTTTTAGTTAATGATATACTACATAGGTTGAAATAAATGAAATTTATCTCTTTTCTGTATGTAGGTAAGTGTAGTATAATAACTTTAATATTAAATAATATAAGTTTAAAACAATCTTTGATTATAACTTACACCTACCTACACACAGAGGAATAGAATTGGTGTTTGAAATTCCCACATTTGCACGGCCCCCCTTAAACTCTCCTACATAATATATATATATATATATATATATATATATATATATATATATATATATATATATATATATATATATATATATCATTGTATTGCCTTTATAGTTGAAATTTTGATTATTTTTCCATATTATACACATTTTCATGTTACCATCTTAAGTACACAATTAATTGTGGTAAAAAGTAGTTAGAAACTGATGAAAGCCGGTTCAGCTCAGCTTTATTATTACACATTCCACTTTTCTTGGAAACGAACGTTAAACCTCAGGACGACAAGATTTACCTCGACGTCACACCAACAACAGCCGATTCTCTCGTAAATACCCCATATTATTTACATATTAGGTTTCCCCTTTTGGTACAGTGTGTTCTTATGCCATTAAAATCGCCATCAAAAATTCTTTTCAATTACCTTTACTTATAATTAGCGTAAACATTATGTGATAGTTTACACTAAAAAAATAGTTATAATTAAATTATTTTACACTATCTACAACTAGTATTATTTTTCATTAAGTAATCAATTTTATAATTTTATTATTTATAGTGGAAGTAATATGGCAAATGAATTACTCATAAAACGTAATCGAGAAAGGCCAAATTTTATCAAGTTAATTTGGTTATTTCGTGAATTAATTTACTACTCCAGAGTTTAATTTAAAACTGTAAATTTGAATATACACCAAAATTGATTTGGTTTCATTTAATGAAAAGGATTATGAAACGAACTTAATTGCTTTTCGTAGCCATTGTGGAAACGACACGGCCCCTTTATTAAATTAAATTTGCAATTACATAAAACTTTATAAACGTTTAATTACTCTTTTTAGTTTGTTTGAAAGTGTTGTTAAGTAACTGACAGGGAACAACTAATTTCAATTTGTATAGATATGAAAGGAGAATCGTTTCATATAAATTGTACACGTAAACTGACCCCATTCATTTCTTGCATTTATTGCTCATTAGTCTTAGATATTTTTTCCTTATGAATATTTACATTTATGATAAGATGAGTTGTTTCCTGTGATTAAATGAATAACATCGGGAGTATTGTTGGATTCAACGAATTGCCTAACCTTAAAAACCAATTCAAATTATTATGAATATTAATTACATATTCATACATTTGTTGCTCTTATAGTTTGTATAGTGAATATTATAGTGCCATAAAATAACCCCCTACACACTGTGATACATTGACTGATAAAAACAGTTATATCTTGACAAAATAATTAGCTCATAATTATCTCATTACAAAATAATATATACTGATCCCTGGCTAATTTATAAATGAAATACATAAGCATAAAGTTGTGTATGTAAAAAGAACAAAATAAGGATATATTTATAACACAGTTAACCAAAGGGTGACACACAATGGATATTACCATAGTTTATGTGTTTACAATAATATATAAAGATATATTTTAGCAGACATAATGGTAAAGGACACGAACATTGAACATATTGAGTGTTAATAAATTCAAAAGTGCCATTTATTTGGGATTTTTTTTTCAAATATCAGTATTTTATTATTGTTGAGCAATATCTTAACTAGACTAAGAGAGTTTTAGTTTAGTTGCAAATTTTATACTTTTTTGAATTATATCATGCAATTTCCTTTTTTTATTAGTACTATTTTCTTTTAAATAAGTACGTAGTGATTTTATTGTTTAATTCATCTCTAAATGTTCATCTAAAAATTATTTGAATTGAACTATTAATAGAAGTCATGCAATAAACTATTATAATTTGAATTAAACTATTAATTATAATATTGTTGTACATACAAATAATTTGGATACCATTTTTTTAAAAAGTGTATCATTTTAATGTCAAAGGAATGTTTGTTCAACCGTCATTCTGCATGTTGGAACAACTATTTTAATAATTCGGTTTTTTTGGTATAACGTCTAACATACTTCGCTCTTGTTATTTAAAATAGACATACTGTAAAGTAATTATTAATTAACCTTAAATATTGTGTTAACATATTTACTGCCATGCATAAAAATGAAGAATTTTTAAGCTCCAATTTTAACTAATTGCCAAACTCGTGTCAAAGTGACATAAACATGGCAGTCTCTCATGGCAATAACACTTGTATCTTGTGGAACTGCTTTTTAGCGCTCTTACTATTCATTATCATTAATTGTTATTATGATAATTAATTTTACACTCAATTTGTTTAGGAACGAGCTAGTTTTTTTTTTTTTTTTTTTTTTTTTTCAAATAGTTACAACACAGGGATTAGCGGGTTTCAGTATCATGCGATTATGTCCACAACCCACGAATTATTTTTCAATTCAAGGAACAAAATAAACGAGTTGTTGGCGATACTGAGCCGGAATTTTGCAGAAAGGTTATAGAAAATTTCGAATCAACAGACAACAGTGTGCCAGCATAGTCGCAGGAGACTTTTATCTGATATTGTGTTACACATTTAACACTAGTAAATGTGCTTTGTATTAACATTAAACATATGATATTTAACATTTAATAAAAGCAGTTTTTCCAACATTATTAAATCTTTCGTAGGTAATGGGACATCCTTTTATAACAATAAGTTTTATTAATATTTCTTCCTGTAAAAGAAACTGAAATATTAGGGACGTTCCATACAAGCAACGATTATTAGACAAGAAATTAAATCTAATTTTGAAATAAAAATATACCTGGATTCATCAATTTTAACAAAAATGTATTTAGTTATTGTTTTGTATTACTTATTATTATTGATTAAATCTTATAATTTGCAATAATACTCTGAACCATTATCATTTCCCATAAATAGCCTAATATAAGTATTAAATGAAGTTAGTTTAATGTATAATTTAGATAATATTATTGCACATGATTAAACAAACTATACCTGATATTTAGATTAAAAAATATGAGTTATATATAATCAAGGATTAAAACACAAATGACTTTATATATATATTTACATGTTAAAGTTGAAAATTCGTTTATGAAACAAAACTTAAGTTATGGAATGTAATCATTTCTATTTTTATTTATTTATGACATCATCGTTTAAATTTGTGTCTTTCGAGATGAAAAGGAAAACTTAGCGTCGTAATTTATATAATTGTGTCAACTTTAGGTAAATGCAAAGATAGAAACCCTCCGACATGTTTTGTATAAGATAATTAAGTTAGGGTGTGAGACGCAGCAGACAAATTGCACGTAAACTAACGGCTCTAACGGGAGCTCTTCGCCTTGTACACAAGTCATCAAAAGCAAAGATTGCTGGATTAATTCAGACAAAATAAATTAAACCAAGGATGATAAACGTTGTTAATAATATAATTTCGAGAAGTAATTTATTCAAGAGATCTTCCCAGCTATAACTTACGTTAATAAAGTTTAATTAGAATACATAACTTACAAGCACCATCGATGTAGGGCCTCATTGCAGACAGGGTCACATAATATACCTAAATTAGAAAATTATAATTGAAATGATTTTATGGAAAATATATGCTGGCTTATTTTGAAGTGTCTAACATTTCAAATTCTCTTGCTATGCACTTTGAAAAAAGTTTGAGTTGTAATGATAAATCTGTCTTCTATTGTAGTTTTGGTAAACAAATTTTAATTTTTTGCTGATGTAGAATCGATCCGCAATCTATACTTGATGAGCTACTAGTTTTGATATAATTAATTAAATACGCGAGATACTTCTCCATTATTAAGCAAATTAACAACAATATTTGTATTGTATTGCCGTCTTTCCAAATTATGGTTAATTATATTAAGTGTTTTATTGGGATTTAGGCACATTACGGTTGTAAGCTCTACACAATTATAAAAGAAACGTATTGAAGGGTGAGCCATAAGTCACTTGACATAAATGCTTTGCGATAGTAATTATTAATTTATTATAAAGTATAAGTTAAGTATAAATGTTTACAATTAAAGTATTGAATTGTCCTACCCAATAACAAACACATACCTAAAGTAAATACTGTTGTTTTGTTATAACAGCTGACAGGTTACAACTAGAGTCAAATTAATACTGAGTGACCGGTAGTGTCAAGCGACTTATGACCCACTTTGTATTTAAAAATCACCAGCCACCCTTTAGTTGTATGATGCTCAATCATTCACATTTATATTATTGAGTAAAATATACTAACTAAAGTATTATTAATATAATTCACCTATTTCTCAAAACAGTGTTAAGTAACAAAAGTTTTTATTGTCAAGTTAATAATGTTATATTAGGATTGGAGTTAGAGTGAAATTAAAAGTAGAAAGCTAGTTTACTTAAACGCAGTGGTTCAATGTATTGTATTTAAACTATGGGTCTTTGCCATAAACGTATGTTTTGATTGTAAATTTCATTACAGTCTACTTTAACCATTTCGGATTTACCTTTCCTCACATAAAAAATCATTTGTTCAAAAAATGCATGCAATTTAATTTGGGGTAAATATTTCCTCATACAGTTACAATCAACGGCAGATTGTATCAGTATGTTTTAATGAGTACCTAACAATATAAAATTATTAGTTAGATCAGATATGATATCAGTTAAATTAATTGAATAACTTGATTAATGTTATTTATTTTCGTTGTAGTATAAAGCTTTCACGAAATATTTTTCTAACAAGTTTATACCATTGCTGCCATTCTTCTGACTTCTCTCAGATAACGCCTTCCGTTTATTTTAGCTCCATTCCACTGTCCAAATAAAATAATTCCCTATATAGCATCCCTCTTTAGTACATGTGGATACATTCAACTGAAAAATAAGAAAACCGAATGTTCCCTTTCTAATTACTAAAAACTAATTACATTTTAGAATTACCATAATCACCATTTCATATTAAGGTACCAGGAGGATTTTAGTACCATTTAAATATGTCAATTTAGGTAAACAATATATTATCAGGTTTCACCTGATACAATAATTTTGAAACTTTCTAAATAATCGCTTGGCATATTAAAGTGTTTATTCAGTAGTAATAGGAATTCAAACTAAATTAATAAATTAAAGAAATAATTACTTTTGTTTAGTATTTTAGAAATATATTTAAAAAATAATAATAAAGATGAAAGTAACCATTTCATATAGTAAATACAGAAATTCATATATAGAATTCGAAATGAGGAAGAGAATATATATATATATATATAAATTGCATTTTACCAGATATTTATTTTTTGACAGATTTGAAACGGTATTAAAATGCCGGAATCTAGTAATTGGCATATAAATGAGGTCTAAACAATACCAAAAATTAATTTATTTTCTAGTTCAAATTGAAGCATGCCAATTAATTTATCAACATTAAAAATAATATACAAAATATCTAGATTTTTCATATTACAGAACTCACAAATTATATTTTATACAACATTTATTTCAGTGTAATACCAAGTATTTATTCCATAATAAGAAAGTGGATCTTGGATTCATGTAGTAAACTTTTTCATTAGTATATGAATAATTAATCTTGTCATTTAATTCACTTTAAATTAATTTTAAACGATTACAATTATGGGATAAATGAATGCGAAAATGTTAAGCAAAATATAGTGACTGAAGGATAAAATTGTTTGAATTATTTGTGTACCACATTATTATGTTTGGTTTATGATGGGTTTTCAGTGTCAGTGGTTTGTAAATATAATATTATATTTACGTTACATCATGTTTACTTAATGTGATTTATTGGAGTAAAATATATAAAGTATAATATTTTAAAGTAATACATGAAATCAATCGATTTATAGTAAAATATTCTTTGATGAGTAATACTTTCAAAAAATTGATATAGATATATAGCCTATATAGACTTTATCTCTAATGAAAACATTTAATAACACAAACTTGATAAACAAATCATAAATACAAATAACTTCGTTTCATTGATTCCAGTTGTGTAAATGTTTACATATTGTAATTCATAAATAAGTTAGAAAGGAGAAGTACACGTGTCCAATGGTATTCGGCAATGCAAATAGTTGATAACAAAAATAAGAATCAGTTGTTATACATTTAAACTAAAATATATTCATAGGAAGAGTAAGTTAAAAAAAAATAAAAAGAACTAAATACGTTGTTATAATAGAATAGTAAAAGACAAAATTTCGATACAATAAAAGTAGTATTTACATGATAATACTGCAGATTTTGTAAATTTCTTAACAAAGTACAAAAGCAATAAAATAAAAAAAAAATAAACTAACATGTTGACGTTTAAAGTTGTATGCTTCCAGACATGGCCAAACAAATATTTCCAATCAATAGATGCATATCTATGGTCTTCACTTTATTTGTTTTTCTTTTGGAAGAAGCTGTAAACAATTTAGTTTATTAATATTTTTAAATTGTCTAATTAAAAAAAAATCTAATTAAAATAACACAATATTTTTAAAAAAAGACCACAGTAAATTATTGAAACTTTAAAAATTACTGCCCAAACATTTCAAAAGTGAGTATTAATTCATAATATTGTAAAAATGACACTTATTATCATAGCTTTGTACTTAACGTGATTACATAATTATTAGTAATAATTATTTCTACGCATGAATAAATATTTATCATTATTATTGTCTTGTGATAATCATCCTACGTAATATTCCGTTGTTTATTATTTTGTAAATGACAACAATAACTTACTGTTATTAATCTCTGGGATTACAACAAACTGCGAAGTATACATTAATAAGCAACATACTAATCCCAGACAAATTAAGACTATTAGTCAAATCTTATAGAGGACATAATATATCTTTGTTATAAATTTAAATCGTACACATTTATAAAACCTAATACAGTTATTCTTTCAGAAGAATTTGAAAAAATGTTTCTATAAATGATATTGGAAATTGAATATTTAGTATCATTAACATATTTTAATTATAATAACTAACAATAGAATGTTTTACTTTAGGCATTTTTAAGGAAATATTTTATGCTTGGTTTAATAAAACAACTAATTTCGGTTAATAAAAATTGGTTTGTTTGACAAATTTGTTAACTAGAAATAACGAAAAAGAAATAACCACATTTAACTCTATTGAAGATAAGAGATAAATATAGTGACAAGTATTTACTAAATAAATATAAAGAATCAAGAAAACGCAAAACACGTAAAACGTAAAACATATCAATATTATACTCTACATTTAGATTTTTTGTTACATAAATATGTTTGTACAATAACTTTTTATATAATCATAATTAATATAATTTTCTTTTACATTATCAATGAACCATATTTGCTTTACATTTTGACAAATAAAAACAATTATTAATTAATAATTAAGAACCTTAGGAATTCTTAGTCTTTCCTGTCCTAACAAAAGCATGCAAGGTTGTTTAGTCTACTCAGATTCCTGCCATATGTTCAAATGACAGAATATTTTTTACATATTCTACTACTGAATTTTAATATTTTTGCCATTGAGCGGTTTTATGTGAAAAACTCGTCTCAAACTCCGTAACGAAATAATAACATATTATTTTTTATTTACTGGCCAAAGGCATTTTGTATTGCTACATTTTAATTCGTGTGTTAGTAAAGAGCCTAAAGGAAAATTGTTCAAGTTAAGACGTTGTGTGAAGAGTGTAGAATGGACATAACTGTAATTTTATTCACTCAGAAACATACTAAAAAACTAATTTAGATTGAAACCCGGTTAGGTAGGAAAAACAAGTCGACAGAGACTTTAAATTTTTAGTTTTAACTTGGTGAGGACATTTCTTTTTCTATATTTAGTTTATAACATCTTAAATAAAATTTTTACATATGCATTTTTTGGTAAATTTCAATAAACATTATACTGGGTACCACATATTCGTTAAGATAAATACATTTATCTCTCAGTTTCATTTAACTGTATTTGCAAACTATTAATCAGAACCTAATTTCGAACAAATCTTCCTTCTCAATAAACCAAACATTAATGAATTCCATTAAACCTTTTCAAATGATTTATTTCTTTAAGGATTTTTTTATTAACACGTAGTGGTAGATGAACTGAAGGATGCATATATCTCTCTCGTGGTAGCCAACTTGTGAAAAGCAAAGAAAGGTCCTCAAGTTCAGTTTGAAAATACTTTATGTACTTGTTTCATGATATATTTTGTAGTGGTTCATGGCACCATTCCGGACAGTGGTTTCAATGCATGTGTGCTTTCAACGTGTGCCTATTTTCCCATAATTATTTATAATTTTGTGATTATTATAGATTGTATTTAATTTTTGTAACTATTTATTATTAAGAGGACATTTTTATTTCACAGTTTGTAATTTTTGTAATATGATATGTTTAAATTATTATATATTTTTGAAGTTTAGTGAAAGAGAATCTACATTTGTTTCACAAGATAAGGATTAATTTCTTAGATAAACATTTAAATATACAACTGTTAATGTATTGTAAAGTAAGTCTATGAAGAAGTCCAAAGTGCTGATATCTTACTGCAGATATCTTACTGCAGAATGGTGTTTAAAACAAAAATTTGAACTATTTGAAAATACGTATACAAATCAGTGGAAAATGAGTTATCACTTTGTTTAGCGAATCAGTTCATTGTTATTTATAATATAAATTACAAAAGTTGATTTTAAGAACTCAAGATTACAAGAAAGGGGAGATCAGCCCCATTCGTAGGATCTGAAAGTTGTAGAGGACTTGGAGAAAATTAATTCAAGATGGGACTCAAAAAAAGACAAGAAGCATGTACTAGGTCGAAACTCTTGAAAGGAATGGAACGGCTAAGCCAGGCTAAGGATTTGCACGGGAATTATGAGCATAAGAGGTAAATGGCTCGCATTAGCCTATATAATATAAGATAAGATCACTAGAGGGCTTCCTTGGAACAAGGCTTGCTCAAAAAGGTTCTCGGAAAACTTGGCTTAATAGATTACAAGACCTGTTGGTATTGTGAGGCATGAGACGAAACCCCTCGTCAATTACCAGTAGACTGCAGTTCAAATTAATGGAACAAGAAATTTGGGAAGATACTAATATATTAATATATATATATATATATATATATATATATATATATATATATATATATTAATAAGTATCAAAGCAGTAAATTAGTACATTCTAAAAGTAATTAACTATTGGTGTGAATAGACACTTTTATTTAAGTTTGTATGAGATCTTGGTTTTTTTATTTCTTTTTAGTAAAAAATAAATTAAAAGCTTTAATTAAACAAACATTTTCTTTTGATTATGAAAAACTAAACTGAGAATGGCTGGCAAAAGTGTGCATGAACGACCATAAATTAGTCCATGTTATGTACATTCAAAGCTACTGTATTAAAAAAAAAAGCAAACTTCTTGAATTTTTAAGTAATTACAAAATAAATGATATATATATATATATTCATTTTTATTCGTGATAAGTGTCCCATAAGCATCCATAGTCCTAATAACATATCTTATGGTTTTTAAGGCCAAAATATTCCGTTTTAAAACCAAGAAAGTACTAACAAAATGGGAATGCTAATCTACAATACTTCGGCTTGTTTGACTTGTTATTTGAACGGACAATTACCACAAGTTGTATATTAGATTTCATACTATATACTTCCCGGAACAAGGTCATTCAGATTATTTCTCCTACATGAGATGTGTAAATGTGTATTCATGTAACAACAGAAGATGACGTCTTAGTCATTGAAACGACATTTTATTTAGTGTTGTATGTGTATGCATGTAACAACAGAACATGACGTCTTAGTCATCGAAACGTCATTTTATTTAGTGTTGTATGTGTATGCATGTAACAACAGAAGATGACGTCTTACTCATTGAAACGTCATTTTATATAGTATTGTATGTGTATGCATGTAATAACAGAAGATGACGTCTTAGTCATTGAAACGTCATTCATTTTAGTGTTGTATGTGTATGCATGTAACAACAGAAGATGACGTCTTAGTCATTGAAACGTCATTCATTTTAGTGTTGTATGTGTATGCATGTAACAACAGAAGATGACGTCTTAGTCATTGAAACGTCATTTTATATAGTGTTGTATGTGTATGCATGTAATAACAGAAGATGACGTCTTAGTCATTGAAACGTCATTCATTTTAGTGTTGTATGTGTATGCATGTAATAACAGAAGATGACATCTTAGTCATTGAAACGTCATTCATTTTAGTGTTGTATGTGTATGCATGTAATAACAGAAGATGACGTCTTAGTCATTGAAACGTCATTCATTTTAGTGTTGTATGTGTATGCATGTAACAACAGAAGATGACGTCTTAGTCATTGAAACGTCATTTTATTTAGTGTTGTATGTGTATGCATGTAATAACAGAAGATGACGTCTTAGTCATTGAAACGTCATTCATTTTAGTGTTGTATGTGTATGCATGTAATAACAGAAGATGACATCTTAGTCATTGAAACGTCATTCATTTTAGTGTTGTATGTGTATGCATGTAATAACAGAAGATGACGTCTTAGTCATTGAAACGTCATTTTATATAGTGTTGTATGTGTATGCATGTAATAACAGAAGATGACATCTTAGTCATTGAAACGTCATTCATTTTAGTGTTGTATGTGTATGCATGTAACAACAGAAGATGACGTCTTAGTCATTGAAACGTCATTTTATATAGTGTTGTATGTGTATGCATGTAATAACAGAAGATGACGTCTTAGTCATTGAAACGTCATTCATTTTAGTGTTGTATGTGTATGCATGTAATAACAGAAGATGACATCTTAGTCATTGAAACGTCATTCATTTTAGTGTTGTATGTGTATGCATGTAATAACAGAAGATGACGTCTTAGTCATTGAAACGTCATTCATTTTAGTGTTGTATGTGTATGCATGTAACAACAGAAGATGACGTCTTAGTCATTGAAACGTCATTTTATTTAGTGTTGTATGTGTATGCATGTAACAACAGAAGATGACGTCTTACTCATTGAAACGTCATTTTATATAGTATTGTATGTGTATGCATGTAATAACAGAAGATGACGTCTTAGTCATTGAAACGTCATTCATTTTAGTGTTGTATGTGTATGCATGTAATAACAGAAGATGACGTCTTAGTCATTGAAACGTCATTCATTTTAGTGTTGTATGTGTATGCATGTAATAACAGAAGATGACGTCTTAGTCATTGAAACGTCATTCATTTTAGTGTTGTATGTGTATGCATGTAATAACAGAAGATGACGTCTTAGTCATTGAAACGTCATTCATTTTAGTGTTGTATGTGTATGCATGTAATAACAGAAGATGACGTCTTAGTCATTGAAACGTCATTCATTTTAGTGTTGTATGTGTATGCATGTAATAACAGAAGATGACGTCTTAGTCATTGAAACGTCATTCATTTTAGTGTTGTATGTGTATGCATGTAACAACAGAAGATGACGTCTTAGTCATTGAAACGTCATTTTATATAGTATTGTATGTGTATGCATGTAACAACAGAAGATGACATCTTAGTCATTGAAACGTCATTTTATATAGTATTGTATGTGTATGCATGTAACAACAGAAGATGACGTCTTAGTCATTGAAACGTCATTTTATATAGTGTTGTATGTGTATGCATGTAACAACAGAAGATGACATCTTAGTCATTGAAACGTCATTTTATTTAGTGTTGTATGTGTATGCATGTAATAACAGAAGATGACGTCTTAGTCATTGAAACGTCATTTTATTTAGTGTTGTGTGTGTATGCATGTAATAACAGAAGATGACGTCTTAGTCATTGAAACGTCATTTTATTTAGTGTTGTATGTGTATGCATGTAACAACAGAAGATGACGTCTTAGTCATTGAAACGTCATTTTATTTAGTGTTGTATGTGTATGCATGTAATAACAGAAGATGACGTCTTAGTCATTGAAACGTCATTTTATATAGTATTGTATGTGTATGCATGTAACAACAGAAGATGACGTCTTAGTCATTGAAACGTCATTTTATATAGTGTTGTATGTGTATGCATGTAATAACAGAAGATGACGTCTTAGTCATTGAAACGTCATTTTATATAGTATTGTATGTGTATGCATGTAACAACAGAAGATGACGTCTTAGTCATTGAAACGTCATTTTATTTAGTGTTGTGTGTGTATGCATGTAATAACAGAAGATGACGTCTTAGTCATTGAAACGTCATTTTATATAGTATTGTATGTGTATGCATGTAACAACAGAAGATGACGTCTTAGTCATTGAAACGTCATTTTATTTAGTGTTGTGTGTGTATGCATGTAATAACAGAAGATGACGTCTTAGTCATTGAAACGTCATTTTATATAGTATTGTATGTGTATGCATGTAACAACAGAAGATGACGTCTTAGTCATTGAAACGTCATTTTATTTAGTGTTGTATGTGTATGCATGTAACAACAGAAGATGACGTCTTAGTCATTGAAACGTCATTCATTTTAGTGTTGTATGTGTATGCATGTAATAACAGAAGATGACGTCTTAGTCATTGAAACGTCATTTTATTTAGTGTTGTGTGTGTATGCATGTAATAACAGAAGATGACGTCTTAGTCATTGAAACGTCATTTTATATAGTATTGTATGTGTATGCATGTAACAACAGAAGATGACGTCTTAGTCATTGAAACGTCATTTTATATAGTGTTGTATGTGTATGCATGTAACAACAGAAGATGACGTCTTAGTCATTGAAACGTCATTTTATTTAGTGTTGTGTGTGTATGCATGTAATAACAGAAGATGACGTCTTAGTCATTGAAACGTCATTTTATTTAGTGTTGTATGTGTATGCATGTAACAACAGAAGATGACGTCTTAGTCATTGAAACGTCATTTTATTTAGTGTTGTATGTGTATGCATGTAATAACAGAAGATGACGTCTTAGTCATTGAAACGTCATTTTATATAGTATTGTATGTGTATGCATGTAACAACAGAAGATGACGTCTTAGTCATTGAAACGTCATTTTATATAGTGTTGTATGTGTATGCATGTAATAACAGAAGATGACGTCTTAGTCATTGAAACGTCATTTTATATAGTATTGTATGTGTATGCATGTAACAACAGAAGATGACGTCTTAGTCATTGAAACGTCATTTTATTTAGTGTTGTGTGTGTATGCATGTAATAACAGAAGATGACGTCTTAGTCATTGAAACGTCATTTTATATAGTATTGTATGTGTATGCATGTAACAACAGAAGATGACGTCTTAGTCATTGAAACGTCATTTTATTTAGTGTTGTGTGTGTATGCATGTAATAACAGAAGATGACGTCTTAGTCATTGAAACGTCATTTTATATAGTATTGTATGTGTATGCATGTAACAACAGAAGATGACGTCTTAGTCATTGAAACGTCATTTTATTTAGTGTTGTATGTGTATGCATGTAACAACAGAAGATGACGTCTTAGTCATTGAAACGTCATTCATTTTAGTGTTGTATGTGTATGCATGTAATAACAGAAGATGACGTCTTAGTCATTGAAACGTCATTTTATTTAGTGTTGTGTGTGTATGCATGTAATAACAGAAGATGACGTCTTAGTCATTGAAACGTCATTTTATATAGTATTGTATGTGTATGCATGTAACAACAGAAGATGACGTCTTAGTCATTGAAACGTCATTTTATATAGTGTTGTATGTGTATGCATGTAACAACAGAAGATGACGTCTTAGTCATTGAAACGTCATTTTATTTAGTGTTGTATGTGTATGCATGTAACAACAGAAGATGACGTCTTAGTCATTGAAACGTCATTTTATTTAGTGTTGTATATGTATGCATGTAATAACAGAAGATGACATCTTAGTCATTGAAACGTCATTTTATTTAGTGTTGTATATGTATGCATGTAATAACAGAAGATGACATCTTAGTCATTGAAACGTCATTTTATTTAGTGTTGTATATGTATGCATGTAATAACAGAAGATGACATCTTAGTCATTGAAACGTCATTTTATTTAGTGTTGTATGTGTATGCATGTAACAACAGAAGATGACATCTTAGTCATTGAAACGTCATTTTATTTAGTGTTGTATATGTATGCATGTAATAACAGAAGATGACGTCTTAGTCATTGAAACGTCATTTTATATAGTGTTGTATGTGTATGCATGTAACAACAGAAGATGACATCTTAGTCATTGAAACGTCATTTTATTTAGTGTTGTATGTGTATGCATGTAATAACAGAAGATGACGTCTTAGTCATTGAAACGTCATTTTATTTAGTGTTGTATGTGTATGCATGTAATAACAGAAGATGACGTCTTAGTCATTGAAACGTCATTTTATTTAGTGTTGTATGTGTATGCATGTAATAACAGAAGATGACGTCTTAGTCATTGAAACGTCATTTTATTTAGTGTTGTATGTTTTTGTAGGCGGTGTCCATTTAAGTGAATACTGCGTTGTCTAAAAAACCGTAAATACGATTACATCTTTGTCATTTTTAGACTACATAAATAACTTCAATTTATTTACTTTAAAGATTAGATTAAATAATAAACAAACGATGGATTTATAATAAAGTTTGATATAAACGTCAATATTTCATTGTATAGCTGCCGAAAAAAAGGAAATTGTAATCGATACTAAAAGTGGGAATATAGGTTATGTACAATATATGTAAATAAAACAAATACTGAATTTGATCTATATTAAAAAAACATTCCGTATGAATGTAAGACTAGAAAAAAAACATCAGGTTTCGGTTTACTTATTTCTATATATTTTGACAAGTTATTACTTAGAAATAGCATTGAATAAAGAACACAAATTTTTACGTAAAATGAAATATAATATTTAGAAATGAAAAAGTACCATTTTACAAAAGACGGTTATTAAAAAACTCAATAAATATGGAAATCCCGAGATTGATCAAAGTGAATATAAATAGCTTGTTTCTTTTTGTTATATATCTCATTGTTTTCTATAAGTTGGGGATGAGACATGTTATAGATGTGGTCTCACATAATAATAAAACGATTATTTTGTTTTTAAAAAGAATTTTTGGAATTTGTAACCAAAATATCAAGCTTAGTAGTTACCTTCAACTTTACCACGGAAGAAATAAGCAAGGTACAATGTTGTTAAAATCGGTCATCCTTTTAGTTCTGTAGACACGATATGAAATATCGACATGGTTGATGTAGATCACGCGTGCAAGCGGAATATGATTTAAGGAAGACAGGAATAACACGACGAATTAAAATACTTATGAACAAATGTAAATACAACTTATTGTATTAATTATTTAAACTATACAACATTATCTGCGGAAATTATATTTTCGTATCAATATCATTATTTTTATAATATCTCAGTTCGTTTTGATTTTCTCTTATGCTCACACGTTTGATCATTAGAGATATACATGTTAAATACAGCGTTTAAGCACTCAACCATGTACCATGTGTTACCAGACAAAAAAAAAGTATCAAATTAAATTTAGCTTTTATTTCTATTTTCCTGTAAACACATGGCAATTAATGGTATGGCAACATATTGCGATGTTAAACAATAAAATTACGCTTAATTCAGCAAATTTTAAACAAACATCTTTGCTTTAAATTATGGCAATAATTACTAAACGATATTTTATAAACATATTGCACTTTACACTGTATACAGATTGCAATTCAAAAACTAGTACACAATAAAATAAATACAAATTAAAATTATGAATATTTGAACTTGAAATTAACTGTAATTTTTGTAAATATAATTGAATTATAGTAACTCAATTATTACATACATTTTTATTAAATATTGTGGGAAAAGATGAATTGTTTTGTTTATATCTGATATCCTTTAAACAAAGTTTGATTTCACGATATAACTTTTATGATTTTAAATATTTGTATTGGAACACAAATGCCCTAAATAGCACAGAATGGTAATATAATCGTTTCCCAAATTTAAATGGTACTAGATATTACGAAAGTGTGGATTTCATTATTTTCCTTACTTTCAAATTTCGTATAAAATTCTTTAGCATTCATTAAAATTTGAGGATAAAATGCCATTATTGAAACCAGGTTAATTGGGAGTCACAAAACAATAGATTTAATTTCCGGTTTATTGACTAACCTTATTATATGAATGTAAATCTACCAGATTAATGTTCTAGAGATTCTATTAGAACAAGAGAGGGGTGGATACAATTGTACATTATTCATTATTGAATTTTGAACATTAAATGAACTTTGTTCATTATTCGACTGGAGATATGAATTGAGAACAATACTCAAATTAACTGTCCATGTGATCTTAAAACTTAATTATAAATTAAATCAAATGGACTTTCAAAAGGAGGACATTTTATTTTACATGTAGTCTCCGTTTTACCCACAGTATTAAACCTGGAAAAAATATATAAGTACTTATTATAATCTCTTACCTTCTTCTTGTAATTTTGCTATTTCCTCCTTTTTTGAGACGGGATTTATTAATTATTTTGTTTTCTTATAACAATATAAGTAATAAATTACACTAAAATATTTGAAAAAAAAAATAATAAAAAACATAATTCATATTGAAAAGTAAAATGTTTGTCTTGTAATAATATTTATATTTTTTTTGCTAGTCTCATATGTTAAAGAATGTTTAATATTATTTACTTTTGTGTGGAAAATTATTTTTGACTTTATGTGGAAAGTATGCAGTGATTCATGTTTATTGCAGCTTAATCCTGTGCTTTTATTTTTATCATTTGTATTTTTTCATTATACAATTATAGCATATTCATTTTATAATAACGGTTCAAAGTAATTTTCAAAATAACCCGTTAAAATGTTAGAATCAAGATTACATTGTTTTATAAATTATTACATCATATATCAAAAGTTATTTATCAGGAATGAATCCCTAAAGTTTTTTAATGTTTCATTATTTTTGGGATTAAAATCATATAATTTTAAATTAGTTTAACTGAAAGTAAATAATAAGAATGAGCTGCAACGTTAAAACATACATTCCCAGATAATGTGCACTATTAATATAGGAAGTAATTTTGTTATCTTTGTACTTCAATTATGATACTAAATCCTAGAGTAGAAAGTTTCCATGAGTTACCAGAAAATTTATTTCAATAAAATTATTTGCAAATATAAGTTTTTGTATAAAATATTAGTTTTCTCAATACAAGGATATGCGCAATAAGGCCAACTAAAATATTTTTAACGATTGAGGAGAGACTTATTACCTTCATCCTGATTTTATATATGTAGGTTTGGTAAATGTATTACATAAAGTTAACTTTAGTTATTACAAGTAAGTAATAAGTACTATTAGCTAACGTATTGGATTATTTCTTATGATTCCAAATATATTCTATTTTACATTTTTCAATGTTATAATCATTTTTTAATATTAACTTATTTATCAGTATGTATAAGTAATATTTATAAAAAAACCATCATATTTTATTATTCTTTCAGAAATAATAGTAATAATAAACTAATATTTATAATAATAACACTAAAAAAATAATAAAAACTGTATTTAAATCATAAATAAATGGCTTGTAACAACGAAAACTTAATAAAAATAAAATAGTATGATCTAACTTAAAACGCCATACAAGAAAAGAAAACTATGCTCTAAACTGCACCAAATATTTTGTACTTTTACAAAATGCATTCATTGTTATATAAAATCTTGAAAGAGAGAGAGAGAGAGAGAGAGAGAGAGAGAGAGAGAGAGAGAGAGAGAGAGAGAGAGAGAGAGAGAGAGAGAGAGAGAGAGAGAGAGAGAGAGAGAGAGAGAGAGAGAGAGAGAGAGAGAGAGAGAGAGAGAGAGAGAGAGAGAGAGAGAGAGAGAGAGAGAGACGGGGGATGGGGGAACTAAAATTATAGAAACAAATAAAAGAGAATATAGAGTGAGGTACACATCAGATGCGAAACTTTGTATTGTTTAACCATAAAAAGTAAGTTAATAATGTAAGTAGTGAATATTTAGTCTGAATAAGCATGTGAATTTTGAGGTGAGTTATTTAATACAAGGAAACCAAAAAGAAGTTGAACTTTAAAAGTAAAGAGGTTGAAATTAATCTTAGGTCGGTCGTCTGGTTATGTCTGACATCTTATAAGTTACTGATTTATATCTTGGGAATAAGAAGTGAGAACTAAGCTTCGGAACAGATAATATATGGAACCTTCCAGTAATAGATTTGCCTGCCATTTCCAGAGTTTTTTGTCTTTTATAGTTAAGTTACACTACAAGCTTAGTTTATACTACAATAAATCAAGTATGTTGTATAAAAACTAATATATATATACCATTGTAAATTAGAGGTGTTGCTACTATTTAATATGTTATGGATTATTAAAGTATGTTTATAAATTCCAAACAATGTATGTTAAATAACTAAATATCTTTTAATTTGAAATGGCGAAATCAAAACGGATCTCAATGTCCGTCTGTTATGGTTGTTTTTTACTGAAAAGGAAAAAAAATACATAACATTTAGAAAATTAATATACTGAACAACAGTTAGAGGTTTAATACTTTTAAACTCTACAAAGTTATTTACAAAACTTTCCCGTGGAGAAGAAATATACGTCGTATAGGTTTCTTATTAAAATATATCCTTCTTCTATAATAAAAAGTGAATAACAACTCGATAATAATGTTGAGTGTAAAAAGGAATTTAGCAAGTTTCTGATCTGATTATTTACAATGCACTTTGATTGTCTGTAAAACATATCACCACTATACATTGTACTTAGAATAAACATGTATGTAAATTGTTTTACATTTCCCCTCATCTTTTAGTTAATTACGAATTAATGTGAAAAACGTAAAGAGAAAATAATAACAGGATGATCATTTTTTATAGAAGTGTTTTTTCCAGATTTATACTTTATATGTTTGGTCTAATTTTTTAGCTACTCAGAGTTTATACTTCGGTTACAATTCATTGAAGAAGGGGATACAATTGGGAAAAAAGCAGTATGCGTCGTTGTGAGATAGAGAAAAACTGTCAAAAAGGTAATTCAAAAAAGGAACAAATAAATTTTTGGGCAATTACTATACTTTTATATGTAACTTAGTTTATTAGGAAAAATAAAGTCTAAGTGTTTGACCAAAGTATTTTTCTGACTTTTAAAATTAAATGATGTTTCTACATGATTGGTTCATTTCACCGAGTCTTACATAAATTGGACTAGGTACTATCAAATACACAATTATTAGTTTCTCAATGAAAGAGTGAAAAATAAATCAAGCGATGGCGTAGGTAAAGTATGTTAAGGTATTTTGTCGGTTTCCCCTAAATACTTTGTACAAAAAAATTTACAGTTGTAATAAATGATGCAAAAATATGCCAAACAAATTGCAAACCAATCTGTCACCTTGAGTTAGGTTGAAACCGATTGATTTCAAAAGTAGAAAATTCAATTATTATTATTATTATTATTTTTTTTTTACCGGCAAATTCTGATACAGATTTTAAACAGAAGTAGAGAACTGTACGTTTTTATTGTCTAAAGTTAACGAAAAATTATCAATTCTTTTGTTGAAAATACAATTTTTGTTGAGAAATTATTGTTACACATAAAAACAGTTAGATGTGTTATTATAAAGCACACAAATCCAAATTTCAGCTCTCTGTTACACACACTTGCACAAATAGCACTTTATATTGGCAAAGTAATTCATTTGGAAATAATTATGGAAAGTAAATGTGAAAACCATATAAATCGAAATAGAATGTTTTTTTACCGTTCAAACTGTTTCATGACTTTAGATGAACTCAGTGTCCCTGCATCTAAACTTATTTCGATTATATTATTGTGTTATTATTGGGGAGAAAAATAAGCTTTGCTTAGTTTATTTCTACCTAACACCCATGCATATTTTAATTTCGCTTGTTTTATAGTCCAAAGATTAATAAATATCTTTAATTGAAGACTGTAATTAAAGATGATTTAAATGGAAGCAATTAGACACAACAGAGATAGTTGTAAAACGTAGTTCTTTGATTATTTAATGGTTCTCATTTGAATTAATTTTGGTTGAAATGAACCAGTTTTCTATCAGATTATATATTTTTATATTACAAGAAACAAGTGGATAGCCTAAATAGGTTTCGAATAACTTATCTACGTTTGCAATACAAATTCACATCCTTTTTATATAATGACCCAATTATTATTTATGACATCACTAATATACTTCTCCTGTTAAAATTTATTAAATGAAAGTACTTTCTTTATTACGTCAGTACCCTTTTGTTTTATTGGATGATCAGTTTTGAAGTTGTAAAATTATTTTTTTTACAGAATGTTTATAATGGGTTCAAGTTAGAAATATTATATTAAGTCATAACTGTATTTGAACAAACTTTACGATATAATGTTTTTGCGGTATTACTCTAATATACTATGTTTCTTTATTTTTATTATGATATTTTGAAATAAAATTATATTTCGAACATTTTTTACTATTGTGATAATTAAAAACAAACGGATTATTATTAAAAGAGACTTAAATTCATTTATTGTACTAGATATTTCAGTTGAACCGGAATTACTATTGTTATAATATTCCAATTAATTTATTAAATTTGAGTTCAGAGTACAGTCTAACAACCAATGTTAATTGATACTTCAAGATATCAGATTCAATTACCAATGTACTGGTATTTAACCATAATATCAAAATGCCAGTTTATGCGATTAATATTATAGAGAATGTATTATAACAAGAAAGCGACGTTGGTTTAACGGCTTACAATTTAATTCAATTAATAAGTTTAAAATGTAATTTTTGATAAGTTTTCAAAACACTATATAAGTGTGTCAATATTAATCTGAATTACCCAGGAGTAAAAAAAAGTTAAGAAAACAACACTTTTTTATAATACACACTTTGTTTATACAATACAATATTGTTATTTTAGCTCATGTATCTTTGAGAATGGCGAATTTGTCGTTGAAACGCGTTTGATTAAATAAACGTAATATTTGTGAGATCTTGTGTTCGAGTTTTTTTCTATCTAATATTATCTTACAAGTCAAGCTCAATATTTATTTATAAATATTTTTCTATGCTAGTTAGTACAATAGGATTATTTTATTAATTAAAAATACTCATTCGGTACCATTTATAAGATAGAATTTTGGTAATATGAGATAGTTAATTCTTGTATATAATATTCCTACTTCGATTTTTAGTTTTATTGTGTTTTCTTTTTAAAATAAAGAAAGACTATTTTTAAAGTAATAAAAAGAACATATTAAAATTTACTGATGTAATATAATAATGACAATATTTAAAGATACTGGTAAATAATCAAATATGTCTTTCCTCTTTAGTTCTCGACGTCAGAGAAATTAAATGTAAAAATAATATAATAAACCTAGGTATTGACCTTTGTAGTCAGTAATGAGAGTTCTTCATTTTATGAAAAATGTTTGGCGTTTCCATACTACCTATGTACATAATTATCTACATCCATAGATGTAGGCTGCTATACTTTTGATTTTGCATTCAAAGATTACATACATAACCAACAAATTAGGCCAAAAACAAACTTTTCCGTTAAATGTAGCCATTATTTAATCATAAAGTTAATGGTCGTTAAGTAATTGTAACTGAACATGTAAGAAATATTTAATAATTGGTGAAAAAATACTGCACAGACTTTCTTACTTACTCATCCTCAAAACGTAAAATAAATCCAACCAAAACAGAGCGCTTTAAAAAAGTCAGTTAAAAGTCAATCAAAGTGTGAAAATTATGAATGAAAACTACATTTGAACAAAATGTGTACTACTTTAATTAAGGTTTAAACTAGCTTAGCTTATGCCGCAAACAGTCATCTGGACTGACGATGGTTATTTAAAATTAGCTTAATAAGATTAACCCTTATTTCCGAACCCTAATATTTGTTATTTCCAGTAAGATTTATGTTACTAACCTTATCTTTCATTAAAATATTTAATAAAAAGAATTAAAATAATACAGTCCATTTTGAAAAAGGAGATGTTTGGTTTTTCACCATAACTACTTTTTTGCTTAGGTGGTGATCAATACTTTTCCTGCTAGTTAAAGGCTACACCTGATTAGAATGGTTATAGCCGATATTGAGAATTATACAATCTACCTCCAATTTTTGAGCTATAAAAAACAAATCGTATTCATTAAAAAAGTTCCTAGATATAATTAATTTATAATATTGAAAAAAATTCGATTAAAATCTCTCAACTCGTTTAATTTGTAGAGTAGTACAAGCGAGCGAGAGACAGACATCATTTTTAAAACTCTTTTCTTTAACTTAATAGAACCTCAAAATGAATATTCTACATAAAACTTGACATTGATGTTTTGAACCTTCACGTAAAAGTTTCTATACAAATAAATGTGAGAAAGTAAAGAAGTCAGAATATGTAATAAAACGCATGCAATGATCAATAACTTTATACAAATTTGAAAACTAAACTGTATATAAAATTCTGTTTATATGATGTTAACTCCTCAGTTTTAGGGTTAAGTTAGATTCAACATTCACTTTCAATCCAAATGAATTATAAATTTAGTCAACCTCGGAGAAAAATTGTTGTCAGTCTAAATAATATAAAACATTGCATACAAATATGTCTATGATTAAAAACTGGTTGGTCTCATACAGAAAGCTTAACAGGATAATAAAGTTTTGATTATTAATAATCAAGTGGAACGAATTTAAAAATTCTTTAACTCCAACCTTGGCTGAGATGGGTTAGTCGGTGTTTTGCGTATGTGTTGAATTGGGCTGTGGATCTAACTCTGAATTGATATACGTTAAAAGTTACATACGCGCTAAGAAAATACCCTTGGTACCAGAGGACTACAATGTCGTGTGGGTAGAGAGTAAATCAAGTAGTGTCCCATTATCGTTTGTTAAACGGGTGTACTGATTGTGTCTGATTAACCCATTGTTTACAAGAACGATCCAATTCGTACAGTTAATTTGTTTAATTTGGTTGATTAATTGGTTAAATATATTTTATCACTTCTATATGATTTAATTAGAGTTTCATGCTCACAACTAACTATGCAAAAATATGTCTAATCTGATGTTAAATATTTCATTAAACTTATCAGTTAAATATTGCCCTTGCAACCTAAGGAGCAGTTTTGTTTCAAAAATTTTTTTTTCACAAAAAAGATTGGATTGGCGTTCATAAATTGTTCACTTTATGAATCTTTTGTGTTTTAATTGTGTTATTTGAGGCCTACGATGAGTTCAAATTAGGAAAATAGACGATTTTAATTTGAAACCGACAATAATGTGATTAAACGGCTTGTGTTTTAAAAACGACTTTGGTTAAAATTGATTCCTAGTTCATATTATTCACCTTTGGTTGATAAGTTTTGTACAGCCAGATTCTTCAATTTTTTTATAGTGAAACACTAATTTTTGGTAGGGGCTATGAGAAGTTTAAAAAAATTATGGTTTAAAATCCACAAAACTACTATAATTCAAATTTTGTCTATTATAATTTTTGTTCACTACATATTCAAAATCACGATCTTTTCATACAAATTCAGATTCAAATACAAAAATACAAATTCATTTTTAGAAATTGGTTAAATGGTACCCTTGTCATTTGATACTCTAAACTACAATGTGTGTTTACTCTTTCTTTAAATATAGCTACAGTTTACATTTTACAATGGACACAGCTATAATTTTGTTTCAGCAACTCAGATTTGTTTGCACTTCTAGGTTCATATTTATTTGTGTTATATAATATCTAAAAACAGTAATAATAAAAAGAGCACAGCATGAGAATATTGATCGGAATTTGCCTTTCTAAAGTCTCCATTACGGCAGGACAACATCTAATAATGGACTTTACCTCCTGTAAAAGTTTATGTCATAGCCACTAACTTTCAAAGACCGATTGTGGTCGTATGATACTGTAATCTCTTGCTGCTAAAGTGATTAGTTTAAGATTTTCATCAACTTATTAAGAAAGCTAAAGTTAGAAATAAATGAAATACCACCATCCCTTCCTTTTACGTCCCTATAAACAACACACATTATGAAGACAAATTATCATCTGCTTCTTATTTAGAAATAAAGATTTTTTGATCACCTCCCTTGTGAGAGAAACCCTATTCCATAAAAATGATATTCAAAATATGAATTCATGTGTTATACGGTCTGTCGATATTTTTTTCTTGAGTAACTCTAAAATAACTAGATAGTGACTGCTAAAACGTTAGAGATTTTTTTGTGAAATTTGGTTAATGAAAAGAAAATATATAATCTATTTTTAATTTAAATAATTCAGTTAAACGTAAGTGAAAGTTGTTCTTGTTACCTAACAAGGCAGTTCTGTTGCATTTAACCTCTACGTTCTTGATTACTGCATCGATTTACATAAACGTTTCACTTTCTCAAACTTTTGTTGTTTAAATTTGGTCCTTCTAAGCTCTCATTTTAATTTGGTAATAAAAATGGTGATAAATTGAAAACAGACGATAATGTGATATTGTTTTAAACAAACTTGGCTTTACAAATAGTTTGTTTAAGAAAATATTCTTTGTACATATTCTTCTTCATTAGTTGTTAAGTTGTGTAAAGACAGATTTTTAATTTTTCATTATTTGTAATAAAAGAATAATGTTTGAAGTTTAAAAAAAAATATCATACTCGTTACTAAATGTATTAAATATATAAAATATGCAATAATTTTAAATTTTGTGCCATACATATTCAAAATGATGCAGGTAAATTTAGTTTGGAAATTTGTTACACATATTAATTTAATGAAGTAGGCCCTACCATTGTCTCTTGGTACTCTGAACTCCTATTTGTGATTACATTATCTCTAAATAAAGCTGTAGTATATTATATTTTACAATGGAAGTAACTCTAATTTGTTTTAAATAACTCTCATATGTTTGGATTCATAATTGTTTAATTGTGTTATATAATATATAAATATTTTAATAATGAAAGTAAGGCATGGGAAATAATGATCGGAATTTACCTTTTATAGCTTCCTTCATGTCAGGACAACAACTAATAATGTACCTTACCTCATATAAAATTTTATGTCATGGCCACCAATTTCCAAGGACCCATTGTAGTCGAATGATACTTCAAGCTGTTGCTGCTAAAGTGGTTATTTTAATAACGTTTGAAAGAATGGAGGTTATTACTTACGGCAACTTCTACCAAACGGCAAAAGTTAGAAATAAATCAAATGCTTACTTCACTTTCTTTTTCATACCTATACACAATACATAATTTGATAACAAAGTATCACGTGAGACAAATTTCGATAGGAAGATCTTTTAATCCCATCCATTAAGAGAAATTCTAATTCACAAAAGTAGTATTCGACATAATCTACTCCTGTTTTATACGGTCTGATGTTATTGTGTTCTTAAGTCATTCCAAATCGAATAGTTATTTATTGATAAAATTTAAATAATTTGTATTTGAAATTAAGTACTGAGGTTAGGACAAAACGTTTTCTTAGTATTAATAATTATTTCTATTGAATTAAAGCTGAAAAATACATTAGAGCTTGGCCTTATTCTTGAATGTTTTATTGCATTATTATCTCACCCTTATCCAGTAGCATATTGTATATAAAAGTAATTTAATATGTGTGTATAAAGACTTTATAAAAAAATTATTTTAAAATGAACGATATTATTATAGAAGTAAGATATGCAATAGAGTATGGAAACACAATAACTCAGAGTAGATAATTTTTTTGTTACATCCTTTCAAAAGTAAATTACCAATAAAAAAATCATTATTAATCACAATTATTCTAGATTGCTCTCAAACAGTAAGAGTTCTTATATTTGGTATATGTGCGTATTAAAAAAAAATCTTACGTAGTTGTTATGTTTTTTTGTTAAAATAATAAACAAATAATATAAATAGTAACAGTAATAATTAGACTTAATCAAGGTTTTCTACCGCATACTTGTTTATTATGGAATTAGTATACGAAATAAGTTAAGTATTAATATTAGAAAATTAATCTGTATGGGAAAATGAGTTAATTTTACAATGTTTGCAATTTGTATATATATGACATTCACAAAGTAACATAAATATAGTCATAATAATATATTAAGTTCAAAAACAATAAAATAAGACCGATACATTGGATAACTAGTACTGATCATAGTTACAGTATGACTGAAGAAAAATTAAAGAATATGAGTCTTAGATTAGAAGGGGTTCACTCTGAATTGTTAAATAAATAAATATGTTTGACTAGAAATTTGAAACTAAAAATTAATCAACACACACACGCGCGCGCACATAAAAGCACGCACAAATACGTGTACGTTTTGCATATATTATAATATACGTTGCTAAGGGAAAAAAACAATTTTCCGTAAAACACAATAATCCTAGCTATTCAAACTTACCAAAAATATAATAACGTTTTCATTAAATTGAAAAATACGATTCAGAAAATTCGATTAATAAAACTGTGGAAAAGTAATAACGTTGTGCTGGGATATATACTTAATAACATTAATTTTCAGACTGAAGCAAAACAATAAATAGAAATCGGCAACTGAAATTTTTTTTGGAAAGTAAGAATATTGTTGTAATACAACACAAAAATTTCAATTTTATATAAAGAAATATTTAACATTCATTTAATAGGTTTAAACAAAATATCAAATATGCAAAATATAAATAGGCTTTTATCTCAGTCGAAATAACAATTAAATGTTTTCAAATAGATAAACAAAATATTACCAAATGTTTGATTAGAGATAGAACAGGTAAACGGATAATCAAAGAAGGAACAGTAAACAAAACTAACGACTATAATGATAAGCCAGTTCGCCAATAAATTGTGACAATCATACTCCTTTTGGTATGCAGCTTGTCACACTCAGCTGTATTTGTACAAAGGGTTGCCTATCTTGGCTATTACAAGTAGTTCTAGTTTTCACCACTAGAGTGAGAGTCTGCTAGACTCCATGTTAGATTCTCCTATGAGACAGGATGTAGTGTGTTAATACTGTAGTGCATCTGTCTCAGTTTATTTGTGACGTTTCATTTGCTGTACGGTTAACTAGTAATGAGTTTTTATATTTAAATGTTCTAATACATTTACCCAGGTGAGTTTTAAGAACGACTTTTCTATAGCTTAAAACCAATGGCATTTTGGATGTTCAATATTTAATTTGAAAAACTCTGTTACTCATGGCCAAATTTATATATGTCATAACTATTTAATTAGAGTTTTTATGTAAATGTAATAGCCATATTTGATTTGGTTAAATTCTTTTCTATAACAAAACTGTATAGCCAATCTATAATGTAACCGGTTTTATAAACTTTATTGTTTAAAGTTAAAGCACTAATCATGCAAGTGTCACCACTTATCAATTTATAAAGTAAGTGAAATTGTTCTTAACATATAGCGAACCACTGGCTAATTTCAATAATTTAAACTGCTTAAAATAACCTAACCTATGGCAGAATGTAAAATCATGCTAAGTTCTGTTTTGAAACTTTTGTAACATGAACACTGTCTAGCCAATTTGAACATGTTTCTCTTGTTTTTGAACATGTTAATAAGCCATGCTAAGGAACTAATGCCTTATGTATTTTTGAACTTTGCAGCTTAGGCTGGTTCACCTGTCTGACACATTTAGTACTTTCAACTATAAGCCTATGCTTTTACTAACCTAGATTTCTTCTAACTGCTGGCAATTCAATAGCTAGACACCAATTTATATTACACTCCAGCCGTCACCACATGGTCGAGCTGTTCTACAATAGTGTAACCTGTTTCTTCAAATTCAGGTTTTAATAGGTTAAGTAACTTTATCAAACGTCAGACAATTACATCTCATCAACAGTGCCTTACATAGACTATCGTATTATATAAACTTTCTACAGTATTTTCAATCTAAGTTATGGCATAGGCTACTAAAAAAACTACACATAAAATCCATGGTAATTTTTTTATAGGGAGGTGCGTAGCTACTTGGGTTCAGATCTTCATACTTATAAAGTTTAATAGTCTGGATCCATATATTTTTGTGACGTCACCAATTTATCATCTTTATTTTTCTTTATTTTAAATTTCTATTTGTTTGTTAAAATATTGATAGTTGGCCAACGAAGCAATATTGTGCATAATAAATGTTAAAATTTAAGTAAACTCTATTGTAATTATTCTTGAATTGTAATTTATTTTTATGTTAATTAACTTCAGTACTAAGGGGTGGGCTTGCATTTTCTTTCAAAATATATTAGGGGAGGGTCTTTTCTTTATAAATTAAAACTTTGTCATTTTGTATTCTTTTCACTTAAGGACATATACTTTTTCTATTTCACTTAAGGGGGTATTATCTTTTTTTTTAATGTAATTAATTTACTTTAAGTAACATATTGTTATTAATTTACAGTTTAGATTCTGTCTTGTGTTCTGGTTGTAATGAACTATCCAAATTTCCAAGTTTTGGCTGATTAAACCGAAAGAGTCAAACTAAAATATATTTCTTTAATTAATTGATTTAATTTCCTTCCTTAATTCTATTAACTTCTAACACATGTACCGACCATAAAGTCCCATCACGCAACCAGTGGTAGCAGGCGGTACATGTTAATGGTAGCAGAGCGTGGTTATTTTTTTGTAACCCCGATTTCACTTGGAATATTTTTTTTTTTAACGAAGAATCTGAGGGTGTACATAGTAAACTTCACCTAATTGAGATTATTATTATTATTATTTTATAAATAAATTTAAACTCATTAAGCAACAAGGAATAGTTTGGAGGTCCTAATAAAGGAATAATAAAATAAAAAAAAAAAATTAATTAATAAAACAAAATAAAACCAATAAAAATGAATAAAATACTTATAAAATACAAAAATCTATAAAATCTTTTTTCTTGGGACTGCCATTTTTTCCCCCTCTTTATTTTCTTTGTTGTTTCAGTTTTATAATTTCTAATTATTTTATTTTTATTTATTTATTATCTTTCTAAAGCAATTTATAGCCCATCAGGATTGAAGTAGGTAAGGTAATTAAAGTAATTCTTTGTATTTGTGCAAAGTGTTGCCTATCTTGCCTATTACAAGTAGTTCAAGTTTTCACCACTAGAGTGAGAGTCTGCTAGACTCATTTAGATTTTTCTAGAAACTAGACTCCATGTTAGATTCTCCTATGAGACATGATGTAGTGTGTTTAAACTGTAGTGCATCTGTCTCAGTTTATTTTTGACAGTTTCATTTGCTGTACATGAGCTATAGTTTGCACAGTCACTAAGGTACGGAATTTCTCAACGTACTGTAACTTTGTTCAGGGTGTAACCCCATGTTCCTCCAGTGGCATGATAGGAAAGCGCGAGGTTTCGGCGATCGATGAAAACGGAGGACGTGGAGCAACCACGTGAGATTGCCACTAAACAATCAATTGACAGTCAGTCAATTTCAGTAAAAAAGAAAAAAAAGAAAAACACACCTACACTAGTAGAAAAACAAGCAAGTATTTTACTCTAGCGACAAGATTATACATACCAAAAAAAAAAAAAATATTAACAATCAACAAATTAACAATTAAATATCAACAATTTGTTTTACTTTGCTTGTTATATTATGAAACACATATGATTTAATTCATTTAAAAAAAAAATTATTAACAATCAACAAATTAACAATTAAATATCAACAATTGGTTTTACTTTGCTTGTTATATTATGAAACACATATGATTTAATTCTAGTAAAGAAAAGCGTTGGCCAACGAAAACATTACCTCTTATCTTTTAAAAGAAGAGAAATTTAATTTCTAATTTTTTTTTGGGCCGAAAAATTTTTGCATGCTGTCCCTTCCAATTTCATTATACATATACACACACATATATATTTACTTATATCTAAAACTAACTATACAACTAATAAACATAACAACTTTATACTTTAAAATAAAAAGTGTGCATAAATACATAAATAAGGCAAGTGACTATTTTATTGCAAATCATTTATCAATCAATAAAAACTTATGAAACTAATTTCGAACCAATGTTGAAACTTGTACCAAGTAAACGCTGTGGACTATGCCACTCCAATGTCTATTAATTGCATAAATATTGCTAATTGCAAAAATAAACTCATATCATTTACAATTTTGAGTTACTCGTTATTATGCATTTACAAAACATGATTTGGAACACTTCTTATATCACTGTCAATCAGGAACAAAATGACTGACTTTTCATAAAAAAACAAACAATCGCTATTTTCTAAACATAACATTACTTAAAAGCCTTCATTAACGTTTTGGTAATCCAACACTTGTATCTTCAAAAATTTTTTTTTTCTTTTTAAATATTTTTGAATCTCACACTTGAACCAGCGTGGCTGTTTTAGGAAAAAAAAACAAACATGTACTATGTATTAAAACAAAGGTATTAATGAAGTGCATTTGAATTGCTTGCAGAAGTTGTTATTTTAATTGTTTTTATTTAGAAGATTCTTAAGTATAACTAACCTGATTCAAAGATACGGCTTGGCTTAAAAATGGCTAGACGGGTGGATCCCTGCATGTCAGTCGAATGAGAAATTAATTTGTACGAAAGAAATCTTGCCACGAGGCACAATTATCTACTTCCCTTATCTCGTATTGAGTTGAGTTTCTATTTACATATTAGGAAGTAGATTTATCAGCAAGATAAGCATCAAAGCATCAAAGATAAGCATCAACCAAAGTAGCGGTCGGTTTTGTGACCTATGTACGCTACAGCTCCCCCCCGCGAAAGACGGAGTTGGGGTAGAACTTCAGAGAAGAGAAAAAAAATCCTCAGACAAATGTTTTACACCTCAGGATACCTTAAAACTAACATGCATTGCGAGTGTCGCACTATATTTGGTTACACCCTAACCTATGCGTAGTTCGACATAACCGGTCAATATACCTCCACCAAGACAAACAACAAAGAAAGAAAATTACCAAACTTAACTATTTAAGAAAATGGACTCACTATGTCCTCGTCCGAAGACGACATTGTGACGAAGAAACAGAAGAGTTCATGACGCTCTCTGCATTCTCGTCGCATCGATTACACCCGCGGAGTGCTCGATGATGGAGGATGTCCCCTTTTGCAAGAGGTTGATTCATCATCCGCTTTAATGTGAGACGTGTCAAGTACATGTGGCGGCTTTTGCCGTCAAAGAGAACCTCATAGTTGATCAGACTATGGGTTGTATATGTCAAGTCCGGGAATCAGCGAGATATATCACTAATCAAAGGAAAATCAAAATTATCCTAGCCTGGCAACATCCATAATATATCTTGTGGCACGGAGGGGTTCTATCCAGAGCTCAACCCACCAATGCCCAAACATACGGACGTGTATATGGCTTAGAGAAAACACGGCTTGGTTCCATGTTTTGTTCTGTTTCGTAGTACCAAAGAAGAAGACTACCTGTCAACGATTTTGTGCGGGACAAGAAAGATCAGATGAACAGTGATTAAAACGGTTATGGAACTTTTAAGTTACGTAGTGCGGTTTGAGTTGTTCGACGTGTGCTTTTTTGACTAAACGGGGCGAAAGCGCAACGGTAACGGGAGTTAGGAAATCAATTATCCTAAAGGGGCCGGATGATCGAGGCATCAATTTAGCGGTCCGCTTGTCTATGGCAGAACTTAAAGGATGTGTCTTACACCAGACAAGATAATTAATTTTATACTGATGGGGTTTTCGGAATTTATTACAAGTCTTTTCGACCTTTTGGTGCGCTTTCAAAATGTTATCTTTGGCCTGGCTCCAAATTTGTGATGGGTTGGTGTTAGGCTTTGGGAGAAGATCATGTATGTTCCAACTGAGACTCAATGGTGTATTAGGGAGAAAATTAAATAGATTTATAAAAGGGGTTGCTTTAAGAGTCTCATGGTGTGCGAAGTTAAAGGCCAGCTGAAGCCAGCAAAGGGAGTCGTTCCAAGATGATTGGTTACGTGAATGAAAGGCGATGAGGGCTGCCTTGAAATTTCTATTTAGTCGTTCCGCATTATTAGTTTGGGGATGATACGGGGATAAGGTAGCATGTTTAATACCGCGAGAAAAACAAAAAATGCCGAAGACGTGTGACACGAAGCATTGAGCGTTGTCAGAGATTATGATTTTGGGAAATCCGAAATTTTGAAAAATGATTTGGCTTAGGGCCTTAACGGTGCTATGAGAGGTTGCATCTCTGACAGGGATAAGCCAGGTGAATTTTGAGAACTGGTCCACTGCGACCAGAATCATGTTGTAGCCCTTCTTTGTTCTGGGAAGCTTACCTATATAATCTATATGTAATTTTTCCATGGGACGATTCGGGACTGTTGAGGCAAGATACCCTAGTCTTGTATTCTGCGCGGGTTTACTGACAGCACAAATCGAACAAGCTCGCACCTTAGAAGTGACATCTTGTTTCAGAGTCGGCCAAAAAAAATTCTCCTTCACCTTAAACAAAGTCTTAAGTACTCCAAGATGACCACCCACAACTCAGTCGTGATGGTAATTTATTACCAGATCGACTAAGGACTGAGGTAGGTAAATTCTGATGGGCTTTTCCAGATGATTTTTTAAGCAAAGGACTCCTTTACTCAAACAGTACTTCTCTGAAGAGTTGTTCTCCTCAAGATCAGCGATGATGGGTTTTAAGATGGGGTCGGCCTTTTGATGCGTTTGGATGTCGTGGTATGCTAAAGGAAAATTCGTAAGGAGACTGGTACATGAAAATGCGGCATCCTCTTCGTTGAATCTTTCTGGTTCAAACATGCGTGAGAGGGAGTCTGCTATGATGTTTTGAGTTCCTCTTATGTGCGCTACCTTAAATTTTAGGGTTTTCTTTTCGGGATGTTGAACCAGAAAAACGGGTGAGGCATATGCCGAGAGGCTCGGTTCTACAACTCCTGAGTCTAATAAATCTTTGATGTGTTCACGTAGGTATTCCATTTTTGGGGGAGCCAGTTGGTATGGTGAACATTTGACTGGGGTGTCATCCTGAAGCTGGATGTCATATTCAATCAAATTGGTTAATCCCAACTTCTTGGTGAGTACCTAAGGAAAGTCCCCAATTATTCTCAAGATGGCATTTTTGTTACCCTTCTCAAGATGACATAAAGGGTCAGGAAGAGTGGCCTCCGTGGCTGAAGACACTATTTGTTTATAAGACATATTAGTAAAATTACATAAAGGAAAGACGATGGACCTGGCGAATTTAAAATAGAAATTTTTTGCGGAGAGATCGAGTACCAGTCCCGTTTTCGAGATGAAATCTGATCCAAGAATCAGAGGACACGACAACCTATGTGCCTCCAGAAAATTTATGTCTAAACTGCAATGTTCCATTTTAAGATGTAGGACGCAAGAAAAGGAAATGGGTAACCTTTCTCCAGAAGCCGTGACACAATCAGCCCTTACCTCGGTCATAGATTTGAACGCTTTGGTGTTTATTAGTTTACTGAAAAGGTCGTTTGATATTACGCATCTTACTGAACCGGCGTCCAGCAGAGCATTGACCTTATATTGGCCAAAGGCGACTTCCACCAAAGGCAAAAACTGATCGGTCAGACCCCTAGACTTGAGGGAAATATTTCTATTTTGATACCTGCAGTTGGAAAGCCTCGAGCTGGAATAGGCTTGCCTGTGCCTATTCCTTGATAAGAAGAACTTACAACCCCAGATATAATGACCGGGAGTGTCGCAATAGTAACAATGTGGCGCCAAAATATCTTTGACTTTATTACAATGGATTGTCCTAATTCGATTCGACGATACTTTTAAAATTTGGAAAAGAAGGCCTATCACGTACGTGTCGATCGGGTTTATTCTTAGATCCGTTGTGGTTGGTTTTACATTGAAATGCGGGCTTGGACCTACCAACTAAATTCCAAACCTGCCCCCGTTTTTTGAAAGATGTTGCCCCTTTGAAGGTAGGTTCCGACATTCTGAGCTTCTATGCCCCGGCTGCCCGCAACTGTAACAAACCACTGATAGTCTCGTGGCTCTAAAATCTAAATTTCTAGGTTCGGGTCTCGTCGATGGAGCCCTTTGTCTGTCTGTGTACATAATGTTATTCACATGTGCACACAAACGATCTAGGTCTGCAAAGTTGACTGGCCTAGTAGCAAAAACTAAACAGTTGCGAACCTCCGGTGACAGTCCCTCCAGAATGACGTCCGTGACCTCCAATTCGGACTTGTTCAATTTTAGAATTTCCGCGGACTCTTTAATGTTGTTGACAAAGTTGTGTACGGTTTCATTAGGTCCTTGAGGACGATAATACAATTATTGGACTAAGGAAATTAACCTCTTAGTCGGGATGAAGAGACTTAAGGCCTCTTTATGAAAGCTATCAAAAGTCGGATGTCTTATCATACACGAATTCAGGGGTCCCTGAGCATAAGGCATCAAGACGTTATTTATGTTTAGAGCTATATCTGGGTATATTTTAACAATTTTTAAAGATATTTTTATAAAAGATAATAATTTATTGAGGTCGAAACCATCTGTGTGAGGTAAGGTTTTGATAAGTAATTCCGCCGGGTGACTCAACTTTCCATACAAGGAAATGTAAGCACCCTTTTGTGAATTGGTCACCGTTTCTGGATGTAAATCAACCTGAGGGGTCTCCAAGGCCGAATTTACCTCGAAAGAGCGCAATGGTTCTCCCGACGTCGATTTTGAGGGTCCACCAGAAGGTGTTAGCGGGATGCTCACGTTTAGCTTCAAATTCACTAAGGTTTGCTCGAAAGCTTTATATTTGTCTTTTAGGCAAGTGAAATTACTTAGTAATTCGGAGAGTTCTCGCTGGATGTTACTCTCTACAATTTTCAGCTGCTCAGATTGTACCCGAGACAAAAACTCCAACCGCCTACCAAAGACATTTATTCGAGCACGAACACGATTCAACTTGACGCCTCTTTCGGAGTCCAGGTTTTCCAAGTCGTTTTGTAAGACGAACAAGGAGTTCCTTGCCAAGGCCAATTGTTGCACCAACACTTCCTCGGTAAAAACGCCCAAATCAGGCTCGACGGAATTTTGCAGAAACGACCTAATTGTGATTCTCATTTTTGCAACGGTGTCCTTTTCTCCACCTCTAGCTACAACCTCAAAAGCAAGCTCCGTATTTTTCAGGGCATCCACCAGTCTCAGCAAGTCGACCGCCATTTTGCCTGTTACTCAGTTAAGAAATTGTTTAGAAATCCCAAAGTCTGTTTGAGTGTTATTTAAATATTTATATATATATATATATATATATATATATATATATGGATATATAGATATTTTTCGAAAGTTTTTTTAAAATAGATATGATAGACCAAGTCCTACATTAGCCGGATATGATGGGCAAACATACTGTTATTTTAACTTTCAAAACTTTCGAAAAATATTTATATATCCATATATATATATATATATATATATATATATATA